>SEYY01023689.1:80000-85000 GCA_009176605.1 Armadillidium nasatum
ATAAGTAAAAAAACGTTCCGTAATCGAAAATAATATTTTCATTGAAATACGAAATTATAAAACATTTTTTTTTTTTTTAATTAAATTAAGATAAAAATATTTGCAATTTTTGTTATTGCTGAATAGAAATATATTTTATGATATTATATGGCATATGTGATGCTATTTTTAATTTTTTAGCAGAAGTTATGTTGCCTACTTCACATTATATGTATATATATATATATATATATATATATATATATTATATTATATATATTATATATATATATTATAATATATATATATAAATGGAAAATTTTGACACATTTCATGGGTTACAGTATTAGGAACCAATTATGCCATTAGGATTAGGTTGTATTGCGTTTATAGTGATCCAAAGGAAATTGTAGGTTTAAGCAATTGAACCGCCATCAAACTTAATAACTGATATGTTGTATGCATCATGCTAAGTATTAGTGCATATCTCCTAAATTTCAATACAGACCATTCTCTGATCGAGAACATATCGAACTCTACATGATTCTGCAGTTAGGTGAGTGTGTGTAAACAGGTCTCTTCCAGAGACATTTAGTTCAGCGATTGGAGGTCAACCAATTGACAGTGTGTCGGATCCTCTACCAGTTCATGGGGACTTTTTGCAACCGTTGAATTCAACGTCAGGGTCATCCGAGAGGAACTTCGGTGATGAGTAACAGATTTCTCTATCTAGTATTCTGCGAAATTGGTTCAAAAGATGCTCAGTAGAGTCATAAATATGCTTATTTCTGACTGAACAGTTAAAAGATGACTTCACAAAGCTGGAATGACTTATTTGAGTTCCTGGCCTGAGACTAGTCCTTTTTCTCCAAAGTGCATCTGGTTGTCCGACTGCAATTTTCATAGTTCTGTGAAAATTAGACAACGGCACAATGAAGTAATGTCCTCTTCAATGATGAGTCATGGTTTGCACTACATGTACCAGAAAGGTCATAACCAATGTGGAGACTTCCAGAATAGCACATTTCCCCTTGCGACATTTCTCTAAGGACTCTATTTGGAGGAAGCTCTGTGATGGTGTAGGCTGGCATAAGTTTGAAACCAACAAGGAGTTGCATATACTCGATTGGGGCTTTAATTGAACATAGGTATGTTGGTGGAATCTTTCTGGAATATATACTACCTTTTGCGCCTTTCATTGGCGACATATTCTTATTATTCCATGACAATGCCAAACCACAGTATGTTGCATTGATCTACTTATAGAAGTCCACACCCAGTCATTGCATAAAAAATGCCTGGAAGTGAATCCCAAGGCACTCAGGGGGCTGATGTGCGCGTTGACTGAAGAGTGGAACAACATCCCTCAAGATTCCATCAACAGGTTCATTTCATTAATGCAGGAACGGTTGGAAGCATTGAACTTTAGAATGTCGGCAAAATTTTATTATTATAAGTAATATTCCTTTTCTTCACCTTTCAATCTTTCCTCATTTTTTGAGTCAGATTTTAGACCACGAAATCTGGAGTCTTAAAGTCACACACACGCACACACACACACACACACACACACACACACACACACACACACACACACACACACACACACAAGAAATATGTTCTAGTGGAACTTTCAGAGTGATCCATTTAAAGATTATATATATTAATAATATATATATATATATATATATATATATATATATATATATATATATATATATATATATTATATATATATATATATATATATATATTTATATATAATAATGTGTTTTAGGCTGTAACGATATATTTAAGACGATTGATCGTGCTCTCTATTGGGAGTACTTTCGGTGAAACAAAATTTTTAATTAATTTCCAGAATTTATTCATTTCTAGTTTTCAATATAGTTACAGTAATGATTAAAATAACAACATCTAATAATAATAATAATAATAATAATAATAATAATAATAATAATAATAATAATAATAATAATAATAATAATAATAATAATAATAATAATAATAATAAATAATAAAAATTAATAATTATAAGATTGAGTAAAAAATTATAATAATTAATAATAATAATAATAGTTAAAACTATAATAATAATAATAATAATAATAATAATAATAATAATAATAATATTATTATTATTATTATTATTATTATTATTATTATTATTATTATTATTATTATTATTATTATTATTATTATTATTATTATTATTATTATTATTATTATTAAATTATAACATGCTTCTTTTTAGCTCTGAAAAATTTATAGCTTTTCGGTAGTTAACTTTTAGCGAAAGTGAATCGGTAAAAAACTGCTTATATTACCCGTATAAAGCATAAAATTTATTACATATTTTAGGTTTACCTTTACATTTGATTGGAATTTTTCTTCTTGTTGCCAATAAGTACGAGAAAGGTTGCCAATAAGTTCCAGAAATATGTTAATGGTGGTTGTAAAAATAGAAAATATTTTTTGGCTGAGATTAATGGAAAAAGCAAAGTAAGTAAATGTTAAGATAAATTGCTTACAAGCTCGGACAATAATTTCAGATAGGTAACAAGTAAAGCCATAAAAATTGGATTTAACAAGAAAAGGCTGACCCAATTTCCCCAAATTCGAGTAGTAAAAACTTTATCGCTTTTGCTTTTAATACACATAAAATAATTTTTAGATTTTTTTTTCTATGTTTTTTTCTTCTTTTAGTTAATTATCCTTCATTCGTTGGATTTTTATTTAGTTTTCGTACAATTTTTATATATTTTTTTATTTTATGGAATTTTTTTATATTTATTTTTATTTCCTGATTTTATAGATAATTCCTGAAGCTTATTTTCTATTTCTTATCGATTTTATATCCTATCTTTTAACATTTGAATTTAAAAATTTTTATCGAGTTTGTTATAATTCATTTTTTGGAATTAATTAAATTTCACATTTTTATTAAAAAAATAAATTATATTCTTCTTTCTTTTTCATTCATTTTTATAAACCATCTTTTATTACAATTCCATTGGCGAGTTCTTCGATATTAATTTCTGAAATAAATTCATTAAATCAGTAAAAAAAAATGAAGATAAGAAGTTTAATTTAAGTGTTTCTTTTCCTTTTATTTAAAAAAAAATTCTTTAAATAATTAAATTTTTTTCATTAAGTTTAAAATTAAAATTAAGTTTCGAGTTTTTAAATATTTCCGAAAAAGTTTAAAGGTTTCAAATTAAAATTTTGTTAGACTGAAATAATAATAATAATAATAATAATAATAATAATAATAATAATAATAATAATAATAATAATAATAATAATAATAAATAATTAACAATAATAGTAAAAATTATTAATAGACATAATAATAATAACTAAGTTCCTCAAAAAATTTTTTGCAAAATATAATAAAATATTTGTAGTAGTTGTTTAAGAAATTAAAAAAGTAACCTTTGAAATTATTAAGGAAGATAATATTAAATCTCGTTGACTTTTGTTATTATGATTTTATTATTATTATTATTATTATTATTATTGAGTATAGTTATTATTCTTAAGTTAATATTATTATTATTATTATTATTATTATTATTATTATTATTATTATTATTATTATTATTATTATTATTATTACGACTTCCAAAACTGTCATAATTCTGTACACTCTCAGTACCCTGACGATACCGTTATTTTATTAACAGATCGTAATATAAATACCTTAAACACAATAGTAAATAAAGTAGAAAATGTTGTAACAAACATGTAACAGGCTTTATCTGAATCTACAAAAAAACGCTTAAACTCCTATGAAGGTAAATGTTATAGCAAGATATACAATCAAAAATCGAGTCACATCTACAACACTATTAGGAGTTATTTTCGATGAGAAATTCTCATTCAAAGAACACACCAATATTCTTATTAACAAACTTGTATATGCTACCAATGCATTCCTAACGATAAAAAACTTTATTCCAGAAAATTTACTAAAATTTCTATATTACAGTCTTGTTTATCTAGACTTACTCTGTAATTTACCTCTTTGGGGATGTGCAATTGTATTCCTGCTACTTCCCTTAATAACACTATATATTTTTTAAAAAATCATTCGTAAATTATCTGGATCACGCAATTACTATGAACATACAAGCCCACTTTTTGAAAAATTATCCATACTCAAAGTACATGATATGCTCAATCTCTCAATGACCACCCACAATTTCGTAGTCATAATGAAATGTCAAAGGTATTCTGACAAACTTAATAATGAATGTCCAAAATGTAAGAAAACCAGATCTGCGCAGTACAAACTCACTCACACTACGTAAAACAAAGTACAAACAAACTAAACCTCTTTGAGCTTCATTGTACAAAGGTATTTAACAATAGAATGAACTTCCAAAAAACAAATAAGATTTAGGAACTCTGCCCAAGTTTCGTGAACATGTCAGTGATCATTTGCTATCAAAATAGTAAAACTTATTCTCAACTTTGCCAAAACTGCTGTAATTATTATTATTATTATTATTATTATTATTATTATTATTATTATTATTATTATTATTATTATTATTATTATTATTATTATTATTATTATTTATTAATTTTAGCAGTAATAATTAGTTTTCTATTATTACTATTATTGTTATGAATATATCTTATTATTTTTAATCATTATTACGATTAACATTATTATAAATATTATCATTATTAATTTAATTAATACTGTTATTGTAGTTGCTTGTTATAATTATTATTATTATTATTTATTATTATATATTGTTATTTTTGTAATTATTATTATTATTATTATTATTATTATTATTATTATTATTGTTATTTTTGTATATTATTATTATTATTATTATTATTATTATTATTATTATTATTATTATTATTATTATTATTATTATTTGCTCTATTTATTATTGCAGTAATTATTAGCTTACAGATATTTTAGTGTTATTATTTTTTATTTTTTTTTTATTGTTTTTATTATTATTTTTAAAAAAAAAAAAAAAAAAGGTTCAGATTAC
>SEYY01023689.1:145000-147500 GCA_009176605.1 Armadillidium nasatum
CTCTTCAAGTCTTCCGCAAGAACGGCCCCCGCCTTCGGCGAGGAGACGTTTCTGGCATTTCGGTGCCACCAACTGGTCTGACTTGCGGTCGTACTTCTCTGATGGAATGACTACTGTTTCCGTGGTAGGGGTCCCTCAGAATGTGCAGAGCGCATAACTGAGGTGATTCTCTCTGGCATGGAGGCGTACATTCTATATTCTTTCCCTTCCACTAAACCTAATAAACCTTGATTTAACTCTGCTTGTTCTCGTGCTATCCGCTGCAGGGATGCTGCCTTCAGGGATTACCGTCGTCTTCAAACTCCAGAAACTCACGCAACTTATATTTCAGATTCCGGAATCGTGCAAAATCTATTCTTCGAGATACCAAAGACTCTTTTCTCCGTCGCAAATGCAATTATCTTTCCTGCTCCTCTTCCTCTCGCCCTTTCTGGCATTTTGCAAAAAATGTCATATATATATATATATATATATATATATATATATATATATATATATATATATATATATATATATATATATATATATATATATATATATATATATATATATATATATATATATATATATATATATATATATATATATATATATATATATATATATATATATATATATATATATATATATATATATATATATATATATATATATATATATATATATATATATATATATATATATATATATATATATATATATATTATCTATACTTTTACTTGTTGCTGCAACGAAGAACATGCCACTTTTTGCAGAAGATTTTGAAGTTCTGTGAGAAAAGTTAAACACATTTTTTTCCACGTTTGTGTACAAAAGACTATAATGCTTGGTGAAGAATCCCATTTATAACATTTGACTCAAAGCCTACATCGCTCAGTCGTTCGGAAGAAAAGGAAATATATATATATATATATATATATATATATATATATATATATATATATATATATATATATATATATATATATATATATATATATATATATATATATATATATATATATATATATGTGTGAGTGTGTGTGTATGTGTATGTGTGTGCATTCGCGTGTGTGTGTATGGGTGTGTTTGTGATTATATGTATGTGCTTCCGTTTCTCAAGTGTTATTAGGTATTTGTCTCATCGTAACTTTACAGTATTTTGGTTGCAACTTGTGACACAAATCTGGGTTTGTGCGTCCGTGCGTGCGGTATAATCAGTAAAACACATTATGTAATTTCTAACTTCAAAATGATTGCAATATGCCTTGCCTTATAGCATAAACAAATTCCTCCTGACAAATTCTGGATAAATATTGACAATAAAATCCTCATGTGGTCAAAAAGGCTGTGTTAATCAATTCCTTAGGGATTGTCAATGCTACAAGTTTGAATTGGAATTTCTTCCACTTACTAACAGAAAAGCCAACAAAATAGAAAGGTTTCAAAATGATTGAAGAAATGAGAAATGTTTGACCAATATCATAATTAATGTTATGATGATCTACAAATTGCATCAAGCCAAAGTATCTCATAAAAAATTTGCCTGCTTTGCAGGTTAGTTTCATTTATTTATTTTTATTTTATTAATGAACAAAATTTGCAGATATTGGCAGTATGGTTTATAACTTGTAGACGTACTCATTAATTGCTTTTTTTTATTTAACTTTCACCCTTTTATGTTCTGAAAGCTAATCAATCCTAGAAAAAGTGCAATTTACTTAACATAACATCGATTGTCTTTTATTTATATTTAATAATTTGGTAATGAGTTTCTAAACAAAAATGGCTAGAGGTACCATAAAATTAAATTCATGATTTGCGGATGCCATCAGTAAGAAAAGATTGAAAAACACTGACCTAAATTATAAGCTTCTGAACTATCCATAGCGTAGCGTACATGATCTTCTGATTGCAACTCGGGGGAACTTTTTCTTTTGGGGCCATTTATTGGGTATTTTGCATAGTACACCAGTTAACCATTGGCGTAACTAGGGGGGAGAGGCTTGCCTCACCGACCCCAGAATTTTCAGTAAATTCAATTCAAAATTCTATTTTCTGATATATATATATATATATATATATATATATATATATATATATATATATATATATATATATATATATATATATATATATATATATATATATATAATATATATATATATATATATATAATATATATATATTTATTATTATATATTTTAATATTATATTTATTTTATATTATATATATATATAATATATATATATATATATATATATATATATATATATATATATATATATATATATATATATATATATATATATATATATATATATATCTTTAATCAAGTTAAAAATGTCATAACCAATACTAAAGAATTCCACAACTCATTTAATATTCCGTCATTGTTTCAGATAAAATAATTTAGGTCCATCTTTAGCACAAGTTAAATTTTACAAGATTCTACTTTAAAATACATTGAAAATAAAAATTTAAAGCAATAAAGCAAAATATAATAAAAATTTGAATAAT
>SEYY01023689.1:152500-162500 GCA_009176605.1 Armadillidium nasatum
ATATATATATATATATATATATATATATATATATATATATATATATATATATATATATATATATATATATATATATATATATATATATATATATATATATATATATATATATATATATATATATATATATATATATATATATATATATATATATATATATATATATATATATATATATATATATATATATATATATATATATATATATATATATATATATATATATATATATATATATATATATATATATATATATATATATATATATATATATATATATATATATATATATATATATATATATATATATATATATATATATATATATATATATATATATATATATATATATATATATATATATATATATATATATATATATATATATATATATATATATATATATATATATATATATATATATATATATATATATATATATATATATATATATATATATATATATATATAGTTGGCGAACAAAAGTTTTTATTTCGCTTTTTCAATTCAGATTATTGAATATTTATTGGACAAAAATTATAAAAAGAGGAAAAAATAAATTGGAAAAAAAAATAAAAAAAATAAATCATCTCTCCATGGAAGAAATAAAAAAAATAAAGAAATCAATTAAAACGGACAAGACCTCTGAGTGTTCTCGTTTATTCTCGTTAAATTGGATTAAATAACAGGTAGAGAGGCAATGAAGAGGAGGTTTTTACCTAATTATTTTATATATATTTATTTAATTAATTAAATTAAATTAAAATATTAAAATTAAAGTGTTATGAGAGAATGAGAGTCAGTGGGATCATTATATGATTCAGGATAATTTGCTACTTAAAAGAATAGGAAAAAAAGCGTAGGTAGAAATTCCAATGCAGATTCTTAAATTTTTTTTTTTTCTTTTGAGTCTTAATTAACTGTTCACAAAAAATAATCTCATTTCATTGCATGCAAGAATTGAAAGAACTGTTATAGATTTAGGCGTATATAATATTTTTGATTTTAATATTATTTCTTATTTGAGTTTGCAATATATATATATATATATATATATATATATATATATATATATATATATATATATATATATATATATATATATATATATATATATCAACTCTAACTTTGCTTCTTCCTCTTTTCCTCCTCTAGTATCTTCTGACGGCGCAACTGCCGTTTTGCTTTCTACTAAAGCTGAACTCTTCCTCAAACTTTTGCCTCTAATTCCACTATAGACGATACCAAAGTTATTCATACTCTTTTAACTCCCTCCAACTCACTTATGCCTAAAATTTTTAATTTCTTTTAAAGACATCATTTCTGCTCTGTGCTCATGATATTATTACTTTATTGATTATATAATCACGTTTACGTCTTTCTAAACAAGCTTCTAAGAGTCTGGGTGTTCTCGGGCGCTTTCGTTTTTTTTTTACCTCCTCGGTTGCTTGCTCTCCATAGAGGTGTTGTTCGTCCTATTTTGGAACATGCCTCACATTTGGGGTAGTTTTACTTATACATCTTTCCTTGAAAATGTGGAGAATAGGACTGACTTTTCGTATTATCAACTCTACTGTTCTCACTAATTCTTTTCAATCTTTTTTTACCCGTCGAATTGTTGCGTCACTCTCTTTACACTATCGGTATTACAATGGACACTGCTCTTCTTACCTCTCGCATCGTATACTTTCTTCACTGAGAAGAGCTCGTACGACATGCCTTTCTAGACAGTCTCATCATTTTTCTGTCCAACTCTCTGACCCCAGACTTAAACCGTTATTCTCAATCTTTCATGTACTCTACTGGTAAAGTCTAGAAGACATTCAATTTTCTATTATCCCAAATTCCTTTCACTTACACATTTTTAAACCCTTGTATCGGGACATGTTGACCTTTAACTTGACTAGATTTCCGATATTACCATAACTCTGGGAGAAATTAGTAGGCCTCTGGCCTTTGCTCACTAAAAGTGATATAACATATATATATATATATATATATATATATATATATATATATATATATATATATATATATATATATATATATATATATATATATATATATATATATATATATATAGGACCCGACTCTTAGAGGAAGTGACAGGAGGCACTGAGGGGAAATTGGTCACGCTCTTTCCTGAGCCTATATTTTAGGATAAAAGAAGGAAAACCATCCCCTCAGGCTCTTTCCTGGTCCTTTTTGGCAGTTTTTTTATTTCCATTGTAGTTTTTCGGTTGCACTTGCTTTTTATATTGCGGTTTTTCAATGCACTTGTGGTTTTTACTTCCGGTTTCCCTCTTTCATTAGCTGTTTCTAGCATTTTCTAACTTTTTATAGCATTTTTTAGCAACAGTAGGTGCCACCCTTGCTTAGACAACACTCTGGACGACGGACAACTGACACTGAGAGTAAGGCCTTATTGCAGTGACACTTGGAAATAAAAGCAATGTTGTAAGGCGTCCTCGGTAACGACGTTACACCTGTGTGCTTGTTCGCATGCGCACTTGCACTCTCACTCTCGCACACACACTAATACACACTTGCCTGACCCTGTGACGTCACTACACTGGATCATCTTGACACAATAGCGTCATTCTTCCGCATCTTGTTTTTTCTAATTCATGACGTTATCATCCCATCGTTTCCGCCATTTTAATCACTTGATTCCTCATATTTTGGATTTGATCACTTGGTTTGAATTTTTTTCTTCTTTTTTTTACTTCATTTTAGTGACATCTATTGGGTGAAATTAAACTTCCAAAACTATCGAGACCGAGAAGCGAACGCAGGACCTCATGAATGGAAATCCATGATGTTACCAACGAGCCAAACAGGATCATTACTTGGAAACAAAAAATTTTCAATTTACGCTCAACTTAACTTTGAATAATTTATTTCTTCACTGAGTATGTAATCACTCTTAAGTCATCGATTATATTATACTAAATTATATTATATATTTTTTTTGTTGAAAATTTATATATTTACTGTCCCCAAAGAAATTTCTGGGGGCCTTCGCGGATATGGCACTAGGTGGTCCATCCGACTCCTTTGGTTTCAAAGTCATGTGATGTTGATAACGTCGCGATAATACAAAAAAGAAATTTATTTGGGGACAGTAATTGTATGAATTTATATAAAAATATAATTTTGTTTAGTATAATCGATGACGTAAACGTGATTATTTAATCAATAAAGTAATAAATTATTCCAAGTCACAAAGGAAAAAATTGGGCGTAAATTGAATAAATTTAATAGCGTCATGAATAAAGGAAAACAAGATAGCGGCTGAATGGCTTTATAGTGTCAAAAGATTATCTAGTGCTGTGACTTCACAGGGTTAGGTAAGTGTGTACATGTGCAAGTGTTTGAATGTGTGTGCATGTGTGAACACGAGTATGACGACATCACAAATGATGCCTTGCAACATGCAATGTTGCTAAGTATCACTGCAATATTACCTTACTCTCAGTACCAGCTGTCACTGAAACTGGTCTAAACAAGGGTGGCACGTACCTTTGCTAGAAAATGCTAGAAAAACTAGAGTGACTTGGACAAAGCTAGAAGTATCTCGTGAAAGGGCTTGAGAACTGAAAGTAAATATCACAAGTGCCACTGTAAAGCTGCAAAAAAATCTCAAGTGCTCACGAAAAACCACAAGTGGAGATAAAAAAAAAAACGCAGAAAAGTCCAGGTGTGTGGGCGGGGGGCAGTTTCCCCTTTTCATCTCAAATTTCAGTCAATTTTCCCTCAAAAATAGACCCAGGAAAGAGCGTGTTCAATTTCTTTTCAGTATAACCTGACACTGGCACTGCCTCCAAAAGTCAGGCCTTACTACTCTTTTCTCTCTCTCTCTCTCTCTCTCTCTCTCTATATATATATATATATATATATATATATATATATATATATATATATATATATATATATATATATATATATATATATATATATATATATATATATATATATATATATATATATATATATATATATATATATATATATATATATGCGAAGACAAATACAACACGAAAATAGCCAACAATTTTTGCTAACGTTTTGTTTTATGTATTCATGAGAGAGAAAAAAAAATTTTCTACGACTATTTTCTCTTTGATGGCTAAACAGATTTGGATTCTTCATTTACGAAAAAGTAATCATTTCTTTCTTACTTTGTTTTTTTTTTTTCTTCTTTATTCTGTTTCTTTTTATCTTCTTTTTGTTTTTCATTTTCTTCCGTGATAGATGATTTTATGACAGTTAATTATGCAGTTTATATATATATATATATATATATATATATATATATATATATATATATATATATATATATATATATATATATATATATATATATATATATATATATATATATATATATATATATATATACGAATAAAAGGGAGATATTAAAAATTATGCACCTTTTTATTATAGCACATTCATTAAGAAAGACGTTCTGGGTTTTGCTTAACACAACAATCCTCCCCCCCCCCTCCCCATCAGAAAACTAACGAAATATTACAGAGTTTTAGTTTAATAAAGTTTTAATGAACAAATGAATGAATAAATGAATAAT
The DNA here is from genome assembly GCA_009176605.1 of Armadillidium nasatum. NCBI lineage: Eukaryota > Metazoa > Arthropoda > Malacostraca > Isopoda > Armadillidiidae > Armadillidium > Armadillidium nasatum. The sequence continues at coordinate 157,089 of SEYY01023689.1, forward strand.
TTATGAAAATCTCATGATTAAAATGGCAAATAAAAAGAAATTTAAAAAAAAAATGGCGTTGAAAACAAACCTCAGTTTTGGAGATATATATTATTATATATATTATTATTATAATAATAATAATAATAATAATAATAATAATAATAATAATAATAATAATAATAATAATAATAAACTGTGAACTCAGGAATTTGTTGGAGAAAAAAATTTATTTAATGTAAATAAACAGTTCATTGACAAATAATAATAATGATGATAATAATTAATTATTATAATTAATAATTTTATTAATAATAATAATAATAATAATAATAATAATAATAATAATAATAATAATAATAATAATAATAATAATAATATTAATTAAAAAGAGATTTTATTCATATATAAAAAAATGAGAGTAAATAATATAATAATAATAATAATAATAATAATAATAATAATAATAATAATAATAATGATATATTATTATATATTTGTAAAATTAGATAAAAGTTTCGAATGGATAAAGAGTGAGATTGATGACCTTTCACTATCGAGTTATAGTTTAAGACTTAAGATGAATGATATCATCAGAATTTTCCTGTCCAAGAGATTACTTACTGAAGCCAAGACGCTAAAGTTTTAATTTGTAGAATACGGTGATCCAGGTTTGAAACGAAATCCTTGATAAATGAATATTTCTGGAAAATATATGATAGTCCAGTTCTGTATGACACGTTTGGATGCTTAGAGCTTTTTAAATGAAGATGTAGATCAGTTTGAGCCACGTAACAACCATTGTAGTCCGTGCTCTTATAATATTTATAAATCCGAAAATCTCAAGTACGAGTAGACCTTATCCATACTTGTGAACATTTTGGAGATTTTTTAAAAATTTATTAATGGCAACAAATTTTACTGAAGGATGTGTTTTAGATAGTAGGTTTTAGTGAATGATTAATTTAGTTGTGTTGGTATAAAAAGAGGAATCCTAAAGTATATCATGTTATTAGTCGCTAAATGTAGATTTCCTCATATATATATATATATATATATATATATATATATATATATATATATATATATATATATATATATATATATTATATATATATATATATATATATATATATATATATATATATATATATATATATGGAGGGTCCTTGGTGAATACCGGCTGGTAGGAAGCGGCTGGGAGCCTCGACTTTTCTTCAGGCCCGTGTGGAACGTCTGTAGCCTCAGGTGGAAGGCTACTTCAAAGGAGAAACCACAGTCGAGGGCAAACGAGCTGCCAAACTGGGTTTCCTTTTTGGTAGCAGAGGCGTTGGAACTTCTTCTTCTAAGGGCAGCTTCTTTTGGACTTCTGCTTGGGAGTGCTTCTTTTAGGGCTTCTGCTTGGGACGTCTTCTTCTTGGGCAGCTTGGCTGTAGAGGCGGATTCTTCTTTGGCTCCTCGGAATAAAGTGAAAGGTTACTACTAATTCTATACCTTCTGAAATTATCTCAGTATTTGGGAAGGTGTAAGAAAAGTAGAGAGTTTTCCACTTTATTTATTATTTTTAACAAAAATAGCTTACAAAGTTATGATTTTTAAAGTTTTACAAATTAATATTGAAATAGTATATAAAATAATATACATTTAAATTACAAAATATTATTTTATAATAAATTTACATTTTATATATAAAAATACATTATAATTTATATTATATTTTAAATGTTTTATTTTTTTAATTAATAGTTTATATTTTTATATATTTATTATAATTTTATCACAAAAAGAAATCTGGTTTTTATTTATCACTAGTTTTACCAGTCTTTTTCTTATTAAAAACAATATTCACATTTTCACAAGTTAACGCTTTAAAGCATTTTCGATTAAAGAAAACGTTATTTTATATTTTGGGTAACTATTTAAAATGACACTATATATATATATATATATATATATATATATATATATATATATATATATATATATATATATATATATATATATATATATATATATATATATATATATATATATATAGGGGGAGGACGTAGCGCCGTCCGAAGCGATGAAAGTACCCCCCATTGGGCTTAACCGAGGAGTGATAGGGTGGGCTAGACCATCCCGTTTCACTCCGTTGCCCTTTTGGTTCGTTCCTTTTCGCGTTTCACCTACTCAGAGGGTCTCTAGTGTATCCTCATCCCACATGGGAGTGTCTATGCTCCCACTTCTTCCCCCAACTCCCTTCTCATGTTCCTACAAATTTACAAGCGCTTACTCCTACATTACCTTTAAAATAGGAAAAAAAATGGCGAAACATATAACTGCCTCGGAGATGCTACGAGGGGCGGCATCCAAAGAATACCCCTCATCCACTCCTTCCCCATCACCACTTGGGAGTTTGTGGCCTCCGGTGATGGGGTTGGTGCCACCAAGACATCTACGCCGACTTGCCCTGATGCACGATCTTCCTTTTTCATTAACTTCTGCAACATTCGTGGTCTCTTTACTAATTTCCACTTTGTTGAACACCACCTCTCTTCTTCTAGACCTCATCTCTTATTCTTAACCGAAACTCAGGTGTCTGAGTGCTCTGACAGCAAGCCTTACTCTGTTTCCTCCTACTGTCTCTATCCTCAATTTTCAGCCAAAGGCGGATGTTGCGCTTATGTGCGCAACGATGTTGTCTGTTCTCGTGTCTCTAATTTGGAGTCCTCTGAATTCTCTACTCTATGGCTTAAACTTTCTTGCAACTCTACAACTAAATTTATATGCTCTGTCTACTTATCTCCTAATTCTACAGACTATCCAAAATTCTTCGACTATCTTAACTCCAAAATAGAACACATTCTTTCTTCTTCTCCTTTCTCCGAAATCATCATATTAGGTGATTTCAATGTTCACCACCGCCAATGGCTTTCATCTAGTTCTCACGATCCAGCTGGTGAACTCGCCTTCCAATTTTCTATCCAGAACAACCTTGAGCAGTTGGTGCATCTCCCTACCCGTATCCCTGATCGCCTTGGTGATGAACCCAACATACTTGATCTTTTCCTAACTTCTTATCCTTCTCCTTACACTGTTAAACTCTTTCCTCCTCTGGGTTCATCCGATCACCTTCTTATCTCTGTATCTTGTCCTGTCTCTTCAAGTCTTCCGCAAGAACGGCCCCTGCCTTCGGCGAGGAGACGTTTCTGGCATTTCGGTGCCACTAACTGGTCTGACTTGCGGTTGTACTTTTCTGATTTTCCATGGAATGATTACTGTTTCCGTGGGAGGGGTCCCTCTTTGGGTGTGCAGAGCGCATAACCGAGGTGATTCTCTCTGGCATGGAGGCGTACATTCCATATTCTTTCCCTTCTACTAAACCTAACAAACCTTGGTTTAACTCTGCTTGTTCTCGTGCTATCCGCCACAGGGATGCTGCCTTCAGGAATTACCGTCGTCTTCAAACTCCTGAAACTCATGCAACTTATATTTCATCCCGGAATCGTGCAAAATCTATTCTCCGTAATACTAAAAACTCCTTTCTCCGCTTAAAATGCAACAATCTTTCTGGTTCTACTTCCTCACGCCCTTTCTAGCATTTTGCAAAAAATGTCAACTTTAACTTTGCTTCTTCCTCTTTCCCTCCTCTGGTATCTTCTGACGGTACAACTGCCGTTTTGCCTTCCTCTAAAGCTGAACTCTTCGCTCAAACTTTTGCTTCCAACTCAACCTTAGACGATTCCGGAGCTGTTCCTTTTCCTTCAACCCCCTCCAACTCATTTATGCCTAAAATTATAATTTCTTCTAAAGACGTCACTTCTGCTTTCTCTGAGCTTAACACTAAGAAGGCGTACGGTCCTGATGGTATCCCTCCTGTGGTTCTCAAAACTTGTGCTTCCGAGCTTGCACCCTGCCTTGGTAAACTTTTTCGTCTATGTCTTTCTACTTCAACCTTCCCTTCTTGCTGGAAACGTGCGCTCATTCAGCCTGTGCCGAAGAAGGGGGACCCCTCTCAACCCTCTAACTATCGTCCCATTTCTTTAACCTCCGTTCTTTCTAAAGTTTTCGAATCTATCCTTAACAGGAAGATTTGGAAACATCTCAATTCTTCTAATCTTATCTCTGATCGCCAGTATGGCTTTCGTAAGAAACGTTCTACTGGTGATCTTCTTTCCCTTCTCTCTGACTCTTGGTCCTCCGCTCTTCGGCATTTCGGTGAATCTTTTGCTGTTGCGCTAGACATATTGAAAGCTTTCGATAGAGTTTGGCACAAAGCTTTGATTTCCAAACTTCCCTCTTTCGGAATCTATCCTTCTCTCTGTGACCTTCTCTCTGATTTCCTTTCCGGTCGTTCTATAGCAGCAGTTGTAGACGGCCACCGTTCTTCCTTTAAATCTATTAATAATGGTGTTCCTCAAGGATCTGTCCTATCCCCAACACTTTTTCTGCTTTTCATTAATGACCTTCTCTCTGTTACCTTCATCTCCTATCCACTCCTATGCTGATGACTCCACCCTTCATTACTCTTTTCAATTTGAAAGGCGCCCCTCTCAACAGCAGTTACTAGATGCAAGGAGGGTTGCCTTGGAGCAGCTGACCTCTGATCTATCTCGTATTTCTAATTGGGGCAGAGAGAACATGGTTGTTTTCAATGCCACCAAAACTCAATTCCTCCATCTCACTACTCGACACAATCTTCCACACAACTATGATATCTTCTTCGAAAACACTCAACTCAGACCTTCATCTTTTTTTTTAATATTCTCGGTGTTTCCTTTTCTCGTGATCTTTCTTGGAAAGATCACATTACCTCTCTTTCTAAACAAGCTTCTAAGAGGTTAGGTGTTCTGAGGCGCCTTCAGTATTTCTTCACTCCACCCCAGTTGCTTTCTCTGTATAGGGGTATTGTTCGCCCCTGTATGGAGTATGCTTCGCACATCTGGGGTGGTTCCACACATACAGCTCTCCTAGAGAAGGTGGAGTCTAGGGCATTTCGTCTCATCAACTCTCCTGCTCTTACTAACTCTCTTCAATCTCTTTCTGCCCGTCGAAATGTTGCAGCACTCTCTCTATACTATCGCTATTACAATGGACACTGCTCTTATGAACTCTCTCGTCGCATACCTTCTCCACTGAGAAGGGCTCGTGCGACTCGACTTTCTACACAGTCTCATCCTTTCTCTGTCCTAACTCTCTGACCCCAGACTCAACCGCCATGCTCTGTCCTACATGTACTCTACCGGTAAAATCTGGAACATACTCCCTTCGTTCTATTTTTCCAACTTCCTATGACTTACACACCTTCAAACGTCGTGTATCAGGTCACGTCGGCCTTTAATTTGACCATTCTTCCGTTTTTCCCCCTAACTCTGGTGGAATTGTAGTAGGCCTCTGGCCTTTGCCCACCAGAGGTGATATAAATATATATATATATATATATATATATAT
>SEYY01023689.1:175000-180000 GCA_009176605.1 Armadillidium nasatum
TCAGAATGATTAAGAACATGTCCCAATAATTTTATTGTCGTCATATTTGGGTTTTTCATAATTTTTTATACGTAAATTGTTCATTCTCTGACAATGTTTTAAAAATTATTCTTTATCATACTTGTTACAACAATATTTATTCAATAATGCACTCTTTTAATCATATGTCTACCATTTAAAGAATTTTAATATATTAATTGAAAAAAAAAGTAGTAGTAAAACTGAATGATTAATATGATTACTCTAATAACAAAAAAAAATCATAATTGTCATTTTTTTTCAAATTAATTAGTATCACGAGACAGTGAACGAAAGTTAAAGGAAGGTTTGATTATTCCAATAATAGAAAAAAAATCATAATTCTTCGTCATTTTTCTTTCCAAATTTATTAAAATCACGAGACAATGAACGAATGTTAAAGATTGACTCGGAATACGTTTCTCTCTCCCGTTCACTGTAATTGCTTGCTGTTAAGTTTCCGCAAGCTTTCACTGGGTTTTCTCCTGGAATAACTTCATGCACGCTTACTTGTTGATCACTTTAAACTTTTCGGAAGAACAGACGGAATCGTATTGACTATTAATCACGTTGGGTGCTCGAAAATGCAAATTGAATATAGATTTGAATTAATTGTTACTAGAAGCTTTAGATGAAGGATAATTATCGACATCTTATTCTCAAATCTAGGTATACTGACAATCAAAATTTTCTTTTATTAATTTTCCTTTAGGCATGCGGCACATGCTAAGCAAGCAAATGAAAATTTGCCCCTGATATATATATATATATATATATATATATATATATATATATATATATATATATATATATATATATATATATATATATATATATATATATATATATATATATATATATATATATATATATATATATATATAATATTATTCAATATTTTTTTATTTTAATTTATAAAAAAATAAAAAACCCAAAAAAATTTATTTTTATTATTACAAGTCAACTTTTCTGAAATTTCGTTTTCCACTTTCAAAGCAAAAAAAAAAAAAAAAAAAAAATTAAAAAATTTATATTAATAAATACATATACTAAAGTTAGAATTGAAATATACATTAATAATAAATACATAATACTAAAATTAAAAATCAGATTTACAATTTAAAAAGATTCAAAACAATATAAATAAAAATTGAGTATCTTCTTGGTGCAACATTAAAACAAAACAATGTGAGAAATAATAAAAATTTTTAAAACAATTTCTAGTTGGTTGACTATAAGCCCGTCATTAGGATATATACAATGCAAATGTAGAATTATAGTTATTTAATGTAGGGGGAATTGTTTAATTAATAAAAATATAGACTGAAATTAACAGGCGTATAATTCACCCTACATTAAATAGCGATAATTCTTCATTTGCTTTGCATATATATATCTTAATCACTTGTTTATAGACAACCAACCAGATGTTGATTTAAAAATTTATTATTTTCCACATTGTTTTATTTTAGTGTTCCACTATGTAGATACGTAATTTTTATTTATATCGTTTTGAATCTTTTTAAATTGTAAATTTGATTTTTAATTTTAGTATTAAGTATTTATTAATGTAAATTTTATTTTTTTTAGCATTGAAAATAGGAAAAGATATTTCTGAAAAATTGACCTGTAATAATAAAAATGAACTTTGTATTTTGGGTCTTAATTCTTATTATATATATATATATATATATATATATATATATATATATATATATATATATATATATATATATATATATATATATATATATATATATATATATATATATATATATATATATATATATATATATATATATACATTATTCATTATTTTAAAAAGGTTTAAGGAAATGTCCATATTATTTATTTCAAAGAGCCTGGATTTTTAAAATATTTTTTGTAAATCTGCTAATTTTTATGTTTTAATGCTGATAAATTTCACGGCTTTCACCTTTGAATTTCCTCTACTTATATATATATATATATATATATATATATATATATATATATATATATATATATATATATATATATATATATATATATATATATATATATATATATAATATATATATATATATATATATATATATATATACTTACAGCCATATCACGCTGATGCAGGGTAGTGTCGGCTTCAGAAATTATACATATATATATATATATATATATAATATATATATATATATATATATATATATATTATATATATATATATATATATAATATATATATATCGTACAGTAATATATTGTTCAATTTGCACGGAATATTTATCCTAAAATTGTCGATAAGATAAATCTTTGAGTTTGAAAAGGACCAAAATTAATGCCTTTACGAAAAGTATTGTAAAAGATTTTACTACATTTATATTTTAAATCTTGGAGAGAACTTTGAAGATTTTGTATGGAAAGGCATCGAAAAAGAAATCTTCAGGGAAAATAATGTAAGTGGGATAAATGTATTGTTAAAAAAAGGAAAAAATGAAATACAAAGTTATTTTCTTTCATCTCTCTGTCTCTATCGCTCTATCTATCTATCTTTCTCTCTCTATTTATCTATCTATTTATCTATCAATTTAATCTATCTATCTATCTATCTATTCAATCTATTTATCTATTATCTATCTATCAATGTTATATACACGAGAGCACGTACCTGTTAATAGTATAAGACACTAATTATACACAGTATATATTTAATATATCTCATACATCGTCGCCAAATCAAACACATTTAAGTTTAAGTTTTAATGATGATCACGACATAGAGAAGAATGAAAGAGTGTCTATAAATTCATAATTCGTTACCCGACAATGGGTAGTATTTATTACAAACCAACTAAATATATATAAAGGAATATTTATTATTACATACATAACATTTCCTTTCCCCCTAAAAAAATAAATAGGACATACATAAAATTATGTATAAGTAAGACGATCTGGAGGAACACCTCTTGTAGTACGTGGTGGTAAAATCCGTCTTGCAGAAACGGGAGATCGTACTTGAACAACTGATGTATCCTGTTGCATTCCTTTGCAGAAACGGGTGATCCTACTAGAACATCTGATGTATCCTGTTGCATTCCTTTGCTCCACACACGCGTGACAATCCTGCACGCTGGCAACTATATCTTGATCTATGTTTGGCCACCAAACATAAGAGCGTAATAGAGCCTTCGTTCTAACGATCCCAGGATGATCTATATGAACCTCCTTCAACACCTGTGACGTAAGAGAACTTGGAATGACAACTCTAGAAGAGCGCAACACACACCCATCCTCCGTGTTTAGTTTTAACAACGTCTGTTGGAACTTCAATATTTTTTATAGCTTTTATTTTATCATCTGTTTTATGAATTCCTTTAGAATCAATTCTAAATCCTAAATATTCTATGCTATTCGCACCAAATTTACACTTCTCCATTTTTACTTTTAAACCATATTCTGTTAAACGTTCCAGTACTTTTTCCAATCTTTCATTGTGTTGGGTTACATCTTTTCCTGCAACTAAAATATCATCAATAAAGCAAAAAGTGCCAGTTAAACCATTAAACACTTTATCCATTGTCTGTTGCCACAGTGCTGGACTGCTGGCAATCCCATATGGCAATCTCTTAGGTCTAAATAACCCCATGTGTGTATTCAAGGTACAAATATTCTGTGAACTTTCATCCAAGGGCAACTGTTGAAATGCCTGTTTTAAATCTAATTTAGAAAAAACTGTACAATTACCCAAAGCAGCAAACATATCCTCTGGACGCGGCAATGGATGCTGTGCAACATGCAATTGAGGATTTACAGTCACCTTGTAGTCTCCACACAACCTCAAATTAACCCCATCACTTTTCACTAAAGGAACTAAAGGAGTCCCCCACTCGGAATATGGAACCTTTTCCCAAGTTCCCTCAGCTTCCAATCTTTTAATCTCAGTCTCCACTAATGGTTTAAGTGCAAAGGGAATCTGTCTTGGGGATAAAAATCTAGGTGCAGCCCCGATTTAAGTAATAAAGAAGCCGTCATATTTTTGACCGTTCCTAACGAACCATCAAATACACCTTTAAACTTTCCCAGCAATTCAGAAGTATTGCAAGTAACTTTGAAAAGATTTTTCCAATCTAATGGAATAGACCTAAGCCAATCTAGCCCTAACAAAGATGGATTATTTCCTTTAGTAATAATAACCTCCATATGATTAAAACATTTATCCTGATATTTCACATTTATTATTGCTTTACCTAGAGTATGAATAACATGACCATTATAATCTTTAAGCACTGATTTACACGGAACTATTTTTAAATCTGGTATGGTATTAGCAACTTTTTCTGAAATTAGTGAAACATCTGCTGCTGTGTCAACTTGCATTTTTATAGGCATAGTATTCATATAAATAGTAACTACTAAAGGTTTCGCATTAGTACCTAAAGAATGAACACGAAAAGCAAATTCATCTACACAATCTTTATTTTCACTAATATCGTCATCAGACTTTTCTTTCTCCGTAAATTTTACCTTAAATTTAGTTCTACACTGACTTTGAAAATGACCTTTTTTCCTACACTTTTTACAAATTTTATCAAATGCAGGACATTTGTCTATTTCTCTGGCATTATGATCTTTATACCCACATCTAAAACATTTAAATTTCTTACTTTTATATACTGTCGATTGATTACTTACGTTCGCATTATCATTACGTTTCCAATATGCTTCTCTTACCTGGAAGTTTTTTACCTTTGCAACATTTAAGTTATTTGCCTTATCTTCCATTTTTGATGCTTGCATCTCCGCTGCTTCCATGGCACGTGCTGTATTAAGTAATGAATCTAAAGTAATGTTAGCCTCCTGTAACAATTTCCTACGTAAACTTGAAGAATGACATTTAGCAATAACCTGATCTATAATGGAATCTTCGATATTATTGAAATCGCAACTAGCAGCTAACTTTTTAAGTCTCGTAACATATGAATCAGTAGACTCATTAGATTCTTG
>SEYY01023689.1:187500-189015 GCA_009176605.1 Armadillidium nasatum
CCTTATTTTTACGTTCATATACGAAAAAAATTATTTGGTTGCTTCTATATTCACCTTCTGTTTGAATTATAACTTCATGATGCGATAGGTTGGCAGCTTTTCAATAATTTTGTTATGGATAACTTTGACAGACTCCATTCCACGTCTCTGGAGACCGAACTGACGCTTCTAATAAAAGATAAGACTTTTTTTATTTTCTTTTATAAAAAAAATTCTATAAATAATTGAGTGACTTTCATATTAATTTAACTATCACCCTATATTATTAATCTATTTTCTTGTACGTAAAATATCTTACAATGTTCAAAATATCTAACAAAATTTTTATTGGAATTATTATTATTGGAATTATTTTTTGGGGGTAATTTTTTGAAATTTAGTGAATTATCATAATTAATATAGTATTGGATAAAAATGTTTTTTTTTATTATTTTTATTTTTTTAAATGGCAAATAAATTACAATATCGTACAATATTCAAAATACCTTACAATATTTTTATTGGAACTATTATTATTATTATTGGAATTAGTTTTTTGGGTGTTATTGAAATTTAGTGAATTATCATAATAATATAGTATTGGATAAAAAAAAATTTTTTTTTTTTTTAAATGACAAATAAATTCTACGGTAATATTGCGTACGCAGTATAATAATGATCAGTTATAGTGCATTATCAGTACGGGATATTTCCTAATGATAAAATATGAAAAAAAACGTTCAATGTGATGGAAAAAATATTTATAAAATTTTAGAATAATTATTATCATTATTTATAAAAATTTACATGAAGTTACATAATAGAAGAAAACAATGATTTCATTATGTTTGATATTCATTTGCAACCATTAAAATTTAATTTAAACTAAAATGTTTTATTAAGCAAAAACACACACACACACAAACAAAACATACACAAAAACACATAAACACATATATATATATATATATATATATATAATATATAATATATATATATATATATATAATATATATATAATATATAATATATATATATATATATATATATATATAAAATTCTTTATATTGTTAAACTTTGCATATCTATGTATGAAATTCATATATTAAATTTATATATGTCCTTTCTCGCTTAGTGAAACATTTGAATATTAAGATTATATTCAATACTACCAAAGGTGACTCACATATTAATTAGTAGTTTCAATCGAAACTGTGGGACCGGAGCTGTGCCGGAATCAAACACGGAGCTATTTTAGCGGGCACAAAACCAAACAAAATAGTTACTGTTAAATGCTTTTGTTTTTTTTTTGTTTTTTTTTTTTGTTTTTTGTTTTTTTTAAATTGAAAGTGAATAAAAATGGGTCCAGAACCGAAGTCGGAATCAGTACCGGAGTCGGATCCAGAACTGTAGTCAGACGATTTTAAAATAATTAAACCTGATCCGGAACTACGGAAGTTGGTACCAATCGAAAATTTACCAACTCCGCAACACTAGTTTAAATACACTTTTATTTGCAAACTTATAATTGAATTT
>SEYY01023690.1:0-5000 GCA_009176605.1 Armadillidium nasatum
ACCTTAAATATCGAAAACCTGCCCTTGATCATAACCTCAAAGACCAAAAACCTGCCCTTGATCATAACCTATAGATCGAAAACCTGTCCTTGATCATAACCTTAATGATTCATAAGGGGGATTGACTCAAGAGGGATTAGGACATTTTTATCAGCTTTTTTGTCGATTATTTTAATCTGTAAGAAAATTTTTGCTATATAAAGTACAAAAAAAAAAAAAAAAAATCTCTCCTTTATTGGGCAAGATACGCATTTTCGAATTCTTGTCCAATTTCTGTAACTTTTGTAGATTAGGAGATACATACCCCTTCACTTTTTTTCTTTACAATTCCTTAACTGCCAAAAAAAAATAAAAATAAAAAAAATAAAATTTGAAAATTTTGAAATTTTTTTTTCTCAAAATTCAAAAACATCATAAATTTTTTTCAGGAATACATATCAAAACTATGGACAATCAAACTTTAACAATGTCCTTTCTCTACATTTTTTGAGGTTTTAATCAACTTTGGTCAAGAAACAAAATATATAAGTAGTGAGGAATACTTTTTAGTCCAATTTGGCACCATCACCGTTTTTTTTATATTTTTTTTTATTTCTTGACTGAAGTTGATCAAATTTTCAGAAAATGTAGAGAAAGGGTATAGTTAAAGTTTTAATGTCCAAATTTTAGATATCTATTCCTGAAAAAATTTTATGATGATTTGAATTTTGACAAAAAAAAATTTCAAAATTTTAAAAATTTTTTTTGGCACTTTACCTCACAACGTGTGTTTAGGGAAAAATATCTAAAATGCCTCATTACAGAACTTTAGTTATACCCTTCTTATAGAGTTCCTGAAAATTTGAACAAGTTCGACCAAAGAAAAAAAGTTATAAAGAAAGAAATGAAAGGGTATCTCCGAATCTATAAAAGTTACAGAAATTGAACAAGAATTCGAAAATGGGTATCTCGCCCAATAACGAAGAGATTCCAATTTTTTTTTTTTGTACTTTACGTAGCAAACATTTTATTCCAGAATATAATAATAAACAAATTATCCCAATAAAATGCCCTGATACCCTGGACTTAAAACAAAAAAATGAAAGGGTATGTATCTCCGAATTTATAAAAGCTACAGAAATTGAACACGAATTCGAAAATAGGCATCTCACCCAAAAATGAAGATTCCCAATTTTTTTTTTTTTTTTTTTTTTTTTTTGCATTACGGTAAAATGATTGGCTCACACATTTGAAGCCTCTGCTTCGATCCCTCTTGAGAATTCTAAGAAGAAACATCCTAGAATAGTTCCTGCAAGCCTTACTGAGGACGATAAATAAATTCGGTTAAGGTAGTAACGCCGGTTATACCTGCGATATTGTAAATATATATATATATATATATATTATATATTATATATATATATATAATTATATATATATATATATATATATATATATATATATATATATATATATATATATATATATATATATATATATATGCAAAAAATTGTTCTAACGAATCGTTGGGACAAGTGGCAAAAAATGTCACAGTAAAATTTTCAATAGAAGAAAAAGACATGTTAAGCATAAGAAAGTCGCCTCACCAATTTATTGTCTAATAATAAAATAACTGAAAAAAATTCGTTGTGACATTTTTGCAACTTGTCCCAAAGATTTGTTAGGACAATTTTTGCAGTGATTTCAATACTAATTATATTTATACTTCGATGTAATCTAGCAGCAGCATATGAAAAATAGAGATTATATGCCAATATATTATATATATATTAGCTTAGGATATATATATATTGGAATAATGCGAAGTCAGCATTCCTTAACTTTAAAAGTTATTTTCCTAATAGGAAAGACTATATAATCTTTCTGGTTCTTTTTCTTCTCAACCTTTCTGGAATCTTTCAAATAGTGCCAACTCTGACTACTCTGACTACTCTGACTACTCTGACTACTCTGACTACTCCGACTACTCTGACTACTCTTCCTCCTCAATCGCTTCTTTTGGTCTTTTTTAAATTGGATTAATCTTGTCTTACTTTTTTGTCTTACTCTCTTCTCTTAAAATTTTGGGGCCTCTAATTACTCATGAATCCTTAAAAAAAAATTTTGCTTCAGAGTTTTCGCAAATTGTTTTGATAAAAAATTTTTTTTTGTCTTTACCTATAAGTTTCATTTTTCATTCTGCTTCCAGTGTGCGTTCATTCAGCCTTTGCAGAAATAGGAAGACCCTCTCAACCCCCTCCTTGAATAGGGCTTTGCCCGTGAGTGGTGGTGATGTGTAAAAAAAAAAAATATAAAAAAAAAATAAAAAAATAAAACCGCCTAACAATTGTCTTGTTGTTCTAAATTCAATCAATCTTTCTCTCTATAATCTTCTTTCTGAATTTACTTTTCGGTCGTTCTATAATTTGTAGAAGTTCTGCCTTATCCTAATCTCTTTTTCTTTTTCTTTTTTTTTTATCTAATAACATTCAATAGTAACTTTATCTCCTATCCACATAATTCCTACGACCCAACTCTTCTTTTATTTTGATTCCAACAAGAGCAACACATCAAATAACTGAATCTAACATAGCAATCCTCCAGCAATTATCCTTTTTTTTCTTTTCCTTATTTCTAATGAGGGCAGAGAAAACATGGTTGTCTTAAATGCCTCAAAAACTCAATTTATTTATCTTTCTTCTTGAAATAATCTTAACACAACCATAATATCTTCTTCGAAATATTCCTCTGTCTTCAATGTTCTTGGTATTTTACTCCATAGATCTTTCATATAATGGTTTCGTCCTTCCACCTACCACGTAAGTTTCTTATATACTTTGTGTTCTGAGGCGCTTTCAGAACTCTTTTTACACAAACTCAGTTACTTTTCTTTGTACAGAGATGTTTTAGTCCTTCTATAGTGTATATACATCAATCCTTCGAGGTGTTTACATCAATACATCCCTTCTTGAAAGAGTAGGGTTATCGGCACTTTTATGAGCTCTTCAGGCCTAACTGACTTTTACCGAAAAGTGAACTGTTGCTTCACTCTCCTTGTTTTTACAATAGACACTAATTTTTTGGTCTCAAAACACCACCATTGAGGAGAACTCGTAAGATAAAGGAAAGACTAGTAAACTTCTCTTTTTCTGCCTAATCTCATTCTTATCTTTTAAACTTTCTGTTCTCATACTTTACCGCTACGCCCATTTTTGATGAACTTCTTTGGTAAAGTCAGAAACACACTTCCAGTTTCTTCGATCTTTTCAGAATCTCTAATCACTGCATATCGGCCTTTAATCTGTTTTGGAAATGACTTTTCCCATTTCTGTTTTTATTACCTGAGCCTCTAATTATTTTCAACCAGAACCTATTATTAATAATAATAATAATAATAATAATAATAATAATAATAATAATAATAATAATAATAATAATAATAATAATAATAATAATAATAATAACAATAATAATAATAATAATAATAATAATAATAATAATAATAATAATAATAATAATGGTAATAATAGTAATAATAATGACGAAAGAACTTTATGTCAATACTTAAAGCATTGCATATTTTATACAACCATTGAGTTATTGTATATGGAGAAAAATGTCATATCATTCAATTGATTTTCTTTGTCGAAACACATGTACAAACACACACACACACACACACACACACACACACACACATATATTATATATATAATATATATATATATATATATATATATATATATATATATATATATATATATATATATATATATATATATATATATATAACATAAAAGTGATGGATAATAATAATAATAATAACAAGTATCAATAAATGTTGTTATTGCTGTGGTATTAGTAGTATTAGTAGTAGTAGCTGTATCATATAATTTTCAGCTTTTTTTTAACATTTTATGCTTCTTTTTCATTTATTTATTTATTTATTTATTTTCAAAATTCCAAATTTGAAACGGGAGAATAAATTTGTAAAATAATAATTGGCAGGATTTTCGATGTTATTAAAATTATTAAAGATAAGAAGGATAAAAATTTCACCTTCGCCAGGAGTGGAACCCACTGACAACTGCGCAGCCGTTAACAGATTTTTCACTACGTTTCACGGCAGAAACATGACTGAAGATATCTAAATGGTCAAAAATATTAATAATAATAATAATAATAATAATAATAATAATATTAATAATAATAATAATAATAATAATAATAATAATAATAATAATAATAATAATAATAATAATAATAATAATAATAATAATAATAATAAGAAGAAGAAGAAGAAGAAGAAGAAGAAGAAGAAGAAGAAGAAGAAGAAGAAGAAGAAGAAGAAGAAGAAGAAGAAGAAGAAGAAGAAGAAGAAGAAGAAGAAGAAGAAGAAGAAGAAGAAGAAGAAGAAGAAGAAGAAGAAGAAGAAGAAGATTCTAAAAGGAGAAGATTCTAGAATTATTTATTATAATAATTCCAGAAATAATAAATGTAGTATTTTTATCAGTATTATTTTATTTTGATATTAATATTCATTTTTTTAACTCAACTACAGTAGTGATTAATTTTATTTAGATTACCTTCTTATGTATTTAAAAAACTATTTAAAAAACCTATTGTGGAGTGACATGCCTGATTCTGTTTAAAAATAAAAATAAAATTATTATTATTATTTATTTTTAAAAACTAAAAGCCATTTAGAGTTCTTGAACAATCATTTCAACTGACGAATTTTGACGTCTGTCTCTGAACCATTTTAAAAATCTGGCGTTTATTACTTGGTGGCTTTAATTAATTAGATAAATTAATTCAACAGCCACAGTCAATTTATCCTTTTTCTATTTTCTTTTCTAATTGTAATTTTTCATTTTCCTATTTTCATATTCTACCTTTTTCCTTACATTTTTACTAGTTCATTTCTTCATTTCCTATTTATTCTTTTTTTTTCTTTCTTAAATTTTTATTTTCTTAATTTTTCTTTTCGAAGCTTACCTTTTTCTAATTTTTTTTCTACT
>SEYY01023690.1:10000-15000 GCA_009176605.1 Armadillidium nasatum
AGCCTTCAATTAGAAAATCTAGTAAATTCCCCAATTGGTAAAAGAAATATTATATAGTGGCAGTTAAAAAAAAAAAAAAAGTATTTTAGGAAAATTATTCTAAAATCCGAAAAAAAAAACATTTTAATTCTGATAGATACTTTAGGTCAGTTTTTTAATAGTTAAGAAGAAAGATATCAAAAATAAATAAATAAATTAAAAAAAAAAAAAAAAAAAAATTGCCCGATAACTTTTTCGTATTATAAAGTTGGATTAAACCATTGAAATTGAAATTTCCTTTTCCTTTCTATGTTACCTAATTGTTTTTAATTAGTACGTTATTTTAATTGATTTTAGGTTAGGTTAGGTTAGATTAAGCTCGGTTAGTTAGGTTAGTTAAGTTAGGTTAGGTTAGGTTATATATATATATATATATATATATATATATATATATATATATATATATATATATATATATATATAAACTTTGCGTCTCTCTAGGCAATTACTACATTGGATCCGAATGTAGGTTCCAGCTCCTTCAAGCACATGACCCATTCAATCTATTTAAATTCACTTATATAAATAAGTAATTTTATCTTCTCGTCAAAATGAGAGTATGTAACGGGAAAACTCTCTTAAGTGTGTGGTTATTTCATTCATCGTTATGAATGTGAGTGCGTAGCGTGAGCTCAGCATACCTTTTAATGTAAATACTATTTTTCGAAACAAAACTCTAATACCCTTTTGAAGCACTAATTTGAATATTCTGGGAGTATCACTCGAGCTTATTGTGATTGTCCCTCTAGGTGAGTTTGTCCTAGAGTATATCGCAAGTGCCATTCTAAAAAATCAGCCTTAATATGCATAACGTATGCTGTAACAATCCGGACTCTTGTTGCAATGTTGCCCCTGGTTCAATTCCAAGAGTGGATTAGGGAAGGGTCAAAAAGCCTGAGTTTTCTGAATTATGGACAATTAAATAATAAATTAAAACTAGCAAATAATTCAATAAAATAAATGAATCTGTTTCGTTAGAGAACTATCAGATGAATAAAAAAAAAAACTTATTTAGATTATTACAGATATTGTAGGGTATCTATAAAAGTTCAATCTTTTTCATTACTGTAAAGAACATGAAAACTATTTGAAATGTAAAATAGTGTAAAAACCTATTTATTTTTATATTATTATTATATATTGTTTTAGATTATATATACAATATTGATTTTGTGTGACCATAGCAAACTCTAGACTTGCACTTTGTGGTGCCTTCTTTTTTCCAGCCACCTCTGTTTTGTGGAACTCCCTATCTTCGTTTGTTTTTCCTGCTGTATTTAACCTACCTCTCTTTTAAATCCTCTGTCTGCGTCAATCTGAGGGATCTGCGTTAGGTTCGGGGTTGGGTGGGTTTTCTTTTATCTTTTTAATTTTGCCCCCTCCTTGAAAAAGGAGGCGGGAGTGGCGGTAACGTAAAAAAGAATAAATAAAATATATGACTAGGTATCATAGACAGGTACGCCTCTCGGTAAACAAACCACTTTCATAGGCCTGGACCTTCTAGAAAGAGGGACAAATGTATAACTTTCAAGATTCAAGCACCTCCCATGATCAATCCGTACCAAAGACAATTAATTGAGAATATTTGATAATTTGCAGTCTAAAACAAACCCCATTTGTTACAGTTTAAAAAAACTGAATTGGCTGATATGTAGGACCACAACGGGTTAATCGGTAACTGCCAAATTTTATACAAAATACATGCGAAGTCGCTTTTCCTTTTGTGCTGAATAGGCACAGGAAGGATGGTAGAATGTAAGATCCTTCCATCATTTCCCGTTGTGGTTAAATAATAATTTCTTGTTAAATTATTGATAGAGACTATTAGAAAGTATGAGACAGCTGATTTCTATTATATTTAAACTTTACCCTATATATCTCATAATAAATTAAAGCCTGATCTTCTCCTAATTTGAGAACAGTTTAATGGTTTAATGTGCCCTTTGATATACAAAGTTACGGTAAAAAAATTAAAATCTTCAAAATTTGATGAAAATCCTCATCTATTTAGTAGAAACCCTTGTGATGTGAGTTTTTAAAATAAATTGTTTTCAATTTTATGTTAAGACCAAGAATGGTTTTTATTGAAGAGACAATAATACTGTCAATGGAGAAAGGAAAGAAGGAAGGATTTTGGTGATCTATAATGGTGACCTGTTTTGCTGAATAAGCTTAAAAGAAGTTAGCTATTCTAGGATGCCTTCAGATCTTTTTCTTCCTCTACTGGGCATAGAGCTGACCTTTGGACCTTTTTTTCTTTCGAGAAATAGCGCTTAAAAATTATTCCGTTAAGTTTTTAAAGAATTAAATTTTATAACATTCAAGAGACCCCCATTAGGATACATTAAGTAAGTTAGCAGGAACAGAGCTGCAAGAATGAAGTGGAGTTGTGCTTTAGGCCTAACTTTTGCATTATATTTTCAAGAGCACGTAGGTTAGCCTTGTCAAATTGTCAAGGTTTGCGTGTAAGAGAAAGTTGTTTTTTTTAAATTAATTAACAGTCAAACTTTACTCTTTCATCGTATGGAAGTATCGTGGCCACCCATTTTAAATCATTTATTTCCATAACTTTTTACATTAATATAAATCTTAGATAGTTAAAAAAAATAAGAAAAAAAACTATTTAGTAGTAAGCGAGCGATACCGAAAACTATTTTTAAATGCTGTTTATAGACTAGGCCCTTCAATGTCGATGATGTGGCGGCAAAAAAGTTTAAAACTTTATTCTTTTTCTCTTTATTTTTTTTTTTTTTTATTTCTTACGATCTAAGAATAGAAACACTTTCTCAAAGCAATTATTAAATTTAAAAATTCGAACTATTAATTTGGGCTATTTTTTCAAGCAAAAAAATTTAGTTTATGATTGAAGAAATAATGATGACGAATACACTCAGACACACACATAATAATACAGGAGCAAGCGCACACACACACACACACACACACACACACACATATATATATATATATATATATATATATATATATATATATATATATATATATATATATATATATATATATATATAAGGCCAGACTTCGGTTTGAACCACATAAATATTTAAAAAACTACTGAACGTACGTAAAAAAGGATTATATTTTTAGAATCCTTGAAGAAATTTGATAAGGAAAAATTGGGAATTAAAAAAAAAATTATATTTATTTTAATAACAACGAAATTTATATTTATATAGGAAAAATGGACGACATCGTACGTCTGGCAACGTCTTTTTATGAGTCAAATTCTGAAAATTTAACGTTGCATAATTTTCGCGAGTGCGTAGAAACTTGTAACAAAAAATTAATATATATATTATATATATATATATATATATATATATATATATATATATATATATATATATATATATATATATATATATATATATATATATATATATATAAATATATATATATATTTGGTGTAATATGGCAGTAGGCTACGATCCTGTGGCAACATACCAGCTATCGGTTAGGCCACAATCCCACGGCGATCTTCGGTCGTCAGGTTAAATAAGTCAAAAGGAGTTCGTTAAAATAAAAACCTTACTAATAATAAAAATAATAAGGACAAATTTTTCCTCAAATATCGTAAAAAAAAAATTTTTTTTTTTTTTTATTTATTTTAAAATATTTTACACTTTTCCTACCTGAAATTCGACAAGGATTTCAAAAATATAATCCTTTTATTTTTTTACGTGCGTTCAGTAGTTTTTTAAATATTTATGTGGTTCAAACCGGTCTGACCTATATATATATATATATATATATATATATATATATATATATATATATATATATATATATATATATATATATATATATATATATATATATATATATATATATATATAATATATATTAATATATAATATATAGTATATTAGTGTTGAATTGGCTCCTGCTGCATGAGGAGCTCTCCTAAGACTCCAGTTCACCTTAGGCTCCGGAGGAATTTTTAAAGCTCGGTTAAAATTCCGGAGTCTTCCGGAAGCCTCCACTCCAGCTCCGAAATATTGTGCTCCTTAAATCTGGCACCACCATTCATCAATATCAGTACACTGCAAAAAATTGTCCTAACGAAATCGTTGGGACAAGTGGCAAAAAATGTCACTAAAATTTTCAATAGAGAAAAGACATATTAAACATAAGAAAGTCGCTTCACCGATTTATTTTCTAATAAGAAAATAACTGTAAAAATTTGTTGATATTTTTGCCACTTGTCCCAACGATTCGTTAGGACAGTTTTTGCAGTGATGAGAGACTTTAACAGAACATATAATGCGCTTTGTTGTTAAGACAACAATATAATAACAATGTTGCTTAGTGAGGTAGTAACCTTTTATTAGGAATTGCAATTACTTAATTGGTAGAACAATAAATCATATTAGCAATAAATCAGTCCCTTGGCAAAACTCAGATAAAGGCTTTATTATTATTATTTATTATTACTATTATTATTATTATTTATAATTTGTATTATTATTATTATTATTATTATTATTATTATTATTATTATTATTATTATTTTTGTTATTATTATTGTGGTAAATCATTTATATATAAATATCCTTACTCTATATCTGAGTAATTTTAACTGTATCAGTTAAAATTCTAATTTAGACAAGGTGATTAAACTGAACAGCCTTCAAATATTTCAGTTTATGACGATAGGAGATTTCGGAGCCTGGGATCTGCTATTATGTACCAAAGTTTATTATATAATAACTTAGAGCAAACTTGGAAAATTCCCTTTCTATTAGTGTGGAGCTCAATTTTACTAAGTCTGTGAACTTTTCTTATTTCATTCCGAGCAGAGATGAAAATAGTACTGTTGCTAGATAAGATGTTGTTATAATCTTCAGAGAATTCTGTTTTTTTTTATTGTTTGTACTTTCAAAAGTGTATTTTGGTGTATTGTAGCCGTCTTAGTTTCTTAGAAAGATGTTTAAAAATTGTTT
>SEYY01023690.1:20000-25000 GCA_009176605.1 Armadillidium nasatum
CACATTATAATTTTCAATAGAGAAAAGACATGTTAAGCATTAGAAAGTCGCTTCACCGATTTAATTTTTTAATAAGAAAATAATTAAAAATATGTTGTGACATTTTTGCCACTTGTCCCAACGATTCGTTAGGACAATATTTGGAGTGCATGACAACAAACATTGCTTTTTTTTCGGTATATCTAATCGCATACCTCTTCCTTTGAGGAAGATATCATGCGAATCGTTTTCTACTTAGTTTCATCTTTTTCTTCTGTTCAACTTTCTAACCCTAGACATAGCCTGCTATGCTCATTCATACATGTGTTCCACTTTTAAAGTCTGGAATAATTTTCCTTCTTTTATTTTCTCCACATTTTATGACTTTAGTTAAAATCATCAACCGTGTTCCTGTTCACTTTTCTTTGAAACCTCAAGTGGGTGGCGTGTAGGCCTCTGTTTTTCCTATACCAGAGACAAAGAAAAAATAAATAACACGCATACACGCACATTTTATATATATATATATATATATATATATATATATATATATATATATATATATATATATATATATATATATATATATATATATATATATATATATATATATATATATATATATATATATATATATATATATATATATATATATATATGTGTGTGTGTATGTGTGTGTGTGTGTTTTACCGTGTTTTTGTATTCTGATTTGTAATCTTGTTTATTTATGAATAGCGTGCTTGGTTAATAGTCCTTTTAACTATATTATTAATAATATTGCATAACAAATAAAAACCGTGCCAGTTTTTTTTTTGCTTGTTTTTGTTTATTTGGTCAGATAATGGTTCGTTGGTTGATGGTATGCAGGCTACTAGAATTATAAATAAGGGAGTATTGTAAAAAAATAAAAAATAAATTGGGAAGTAGTTGTAGCTAATATTTAATTAAAATATTTTAGGGTAGGAAGAATTATTTAAGCTTTATTTATATTTTATTATTATTATTGTTTTTATTTGAAAGGGATTCTAATCTTCTTAGTTTTTTTTTCAGTTTGATAATATATTATGTCAGGGGATTGTAGCTAGTACGTATATTTTTGTATATTTATTTATGTTGGGTATAGAAGTAGTTTTCCGAGGCAGCCATTTTGTTAAGCTGTTGAATCAAAAGGTAAGGCAGTTTAATAAATATGTATTATATGTATTTTTACTTACGTTGAATAGAAGTTTTTCGAAGGCAACCATTTTGTTAAACTATAATGATTCAAAGAGCTAAGTATCCAATAGATTCGTACTAATATTATTTAGTAATGTTCGAAATAATAATTTCTCAGGTAGCCATTTTGTTAAGATACTGCTGACGAAACCTAGCGCGAGCGGCACACAAACTACAGTAGTTTGTGGGCAGTTCATGACTCTGCTCACTTTTCCTCACTCCAAAACGCATAAAAGTATAATAAAAATAAATAAATATAACAAGAGTTATTTTTATTCCCTACAAAATAGTTTGATATGCCTTTCAACATTTACAATATAGATTTACGGTTTGTTTGATGCAGGTATGGCTTGCCGACATTATCTAGACGGATCAGAGATCGTGTGAGGAGAGTAGAAATAACATTTTCAGGAAAAGTTACAATGTTAGACAAATAAGTTCGAGGAAGATGGATAACAAGGAATAGCCACGGACTCGTATAAAGGAAAAGTTTGAGCAAAGAGTTTTTTATTTTTAACCTAAGATAAAATGATAGTTGTGACATCGGGAGGAACAAGAGGAGAGAGAAAAGAAGTAAATTAAGAGTTAATAGTTTTTGCAAAATGTCAGAAAAAGTGGGAGAAGAACCAGAAAGGAGATTGCTTTTTCTGAGGTGAAAAAAATTTTTTTTTAGGGTTATATTTAGAATAGATTTTGTATAATTGAGTGTAAAATATAAGTTGCATGTTATTTTTGGAGTTTGAAGACGCCAGTAATTCCTGAAGGCAGCGTCCTTGTGGCGAATAGCATTAGAACAAGTAGAAGTTAAACAATGTTTATTAACTATACTTAAAGAGAAAGAAAATGAAAAGTTTCCCATGACAAAGAGAATCACTTCGGTTATACATTCTGCACACCCTGACAAACCCCTCCAACCAAAGCTAGAATAATTGCAAGAAAAATCATGGAAGTACGGCCTCAAGTCCGACCAAATAGCAGCCTCGAAATTGAAAAACGTTTCTTAACTAAACTCTGGGACTTTTCCAACGAAAAACATGAAACGATAGACAACATACAGAAGTAAGTATATGTAAATGGTCGGAGGAACCAAGAGGCGGGAAGATGTTAACAGTATGATGAGAAGGACTAGAAGTTAAGGAAAGGTCTGTTATGTTGGATTCATTTCCAAGATAATCAGTAACTTGAATAAGGAGCTTCACTATCTGCTCTAGATTATTTTGGATCAATAAATGATAAGCGAGTTCATGATCAGCTGTACCTTGAGAATTGGAGGAAAACAATTGACGGTGGTTACATTAAAATAATCAAGAATGATAATTTCAGAAAAATGAAAAGAAGGAAAAATGTGCTCTTTATTTTCTTTAGACAGCCGAAAAATTTAGGACTGTCCATTGAGTTAGGAGTTAAAATATGTAGCTGATTGGACAGAAAGCCTGAACAATAAGGAAGAAAATTCAGAAGATTCCGAATTAGAAAAGATGATATACATCATTGCACACAGAACCATAATAACTACACTGCAAATATTGTCCTAACGAATCGTTGGGACAAGTGGCAAAAATGTCACAACAAATTTTTTCAGTTATTTTCTTATTGGAAAATAAATCTGAGAGGTGACTTTTTTACGCTTAACATGTCTTTTCTCTATTAAAAATTTTACTGTGACAATTTTGTCACTTTTTCCCAACTTTTCGTTAGGACAATTTTTTCAATGTACCTTTAACCGAAAATTGAGAATTTGAGAAGAAAGAGGTAACATAATATGTTATCTGTCTATGAGAACATTCAAACACCTGAGTTTCAATTAAGAATAAGAGGTGAATTGAGGTGAGGTCTAATAGAAGATGGATGCAAATCAAAATATAGGCCGCGGATGTTGCGGAAAGTAACGATGAAACAGAGTTGCCTATTAGATCAAACGAGAGCTATTCTATGCCGACAATAACCTCACAACCAGTGGTGACAGGTGAAGGACTCCCTCCTTGGTTTCTTCGAGCCTATGTTAAGCACAACCAGTGGTGACGGTTGAAGGATTCGATGAGGCTTTATTCCTGGAAGCCTCCCTCCTTGGGTTCTTCGAGCCTATGTTAAACACAACCAGTGGTGACGGTTGAAGGATTCGATGAGGCTTTAATTTTGGAAGCCTCGATCCTTGGCTTCTTCGAGCCTATGTTAAGCACAACCAGTGGTGATGGTTGAAGGACTCCATGAGGCTTTATTCCTGGAAGCCTCGATCCTTGGGTTCTTCGAGCCTATGTTAAACACAACCAGTGCTGACGGTTGAAGGACTCCATGAGGCTTTATTTCTGGAAATTTCCCTCCTTAGCTTCTTCGAGCCTTTTCTAACTTACACCATCTTATAAAGTCATAATAACAGAACGTATTAAGAATATGTGTGAAAAAATTAATGCATGTATTCTAGTTAAACCTATGGAAACTACAGTTTCCTGTATATATATATATATATATATATATATATATATATATATATATATATATATATATATATATATATATATATATATATATATATATATATATATATATATATATATATATATATATATATATATATATATATATATTATATATATATATATATATGAATTTTACTATTTTAAGTATTTAATTTTAAAAATAGTTTCAATTAAATAAGGTAATAAATTTTCTTTTGTTTTTTATTATTATTATTATTATTATTATTATTATTATTATTATTATTATTATTATTATTATTATTATTATTATTATTATTATTAATATTATTATTTGTTATTTTTTTAATTTTATTATTTTTTATTAGTATTAATATTACTATTTTTATTACTATTATTATTACTATTGTTATTTACTAAAATTATTTGCAGTTTTCTCTCTTATAGTGGTAGTAAAAATAGCAGTTGCAAAAATGCTATTATTATTAGTATTTAACTTGTATTTAGAGGTTGATCAAATCATCAATGAAAATGGTTCAAATCCCTGTCTTTGAATGGAAAATTTGTAGAAGAACGTTCATTGATTGACAGCGAAAGTGTTAATTGTATTGACTACATTGACTGTGCTGACTGTGCTGACTGTGCTACCTTTGTTGATTGTGCTGGGTGCATTGACTGTATTGACTGTTTTGGCCGCGATGACTGTTGAATGTGCTGATTATGTTGACCGTGTTACGTTTGTTGACATTGAAGGCTATATTGACGGCACTGGCTATATTGACTTTGTTGACCACTTTGATTATCGAGCACCGCTACTATATTGACTACGTTGACAAATATGTTGACTGTGTTGAGTACGTTGATAGTGTTGATCGTATTACCTTCGTTGATTATTGAATATACGTTGACAGTGTTGATCGTATTACCTCTGTTGACTGTGTTGAGTACGTTGACAGTGTTGATCGTATTACATTCCTTGACTATTGAAAATACGTTGAAAGTGTTAATCGTATTACTTCTGTTGACTGTATTGAGTATAAGTTGACAGTGTTGATCGTATTACCTCTGTTGACTGTGTTGAGTACGTTGACAGTGTTGATCGTATTACCTCTGTTGACTGTGTTGATCGTATTACCTCTGTTGACTGTGTTGAGTACGTTGACAGTGTTGATCGTATTACCTTTGTTGACTGTATTGAGTATACGTTGAAAGTGTTAATCGTATTACATCTGTTGACTGTGTAGAGTACGTTGACAGTGCTGATCGTATCACCTTTGTTGACTGTATTGACAATTTTAAGTAACCTTTTCATATGTCTTCACTCAAAGTATTATACAATTACTAAACACTTCGTACCTAAAAATAAATTTG
>SEYY01023690.1:37500-57500 GCA_009176605.1 Armadillidium nasatum
TAACACACACACACACACCCACACACACACACACACACATACATAATATTAGAACTTGTATTGATTGTTTACTCTGATTTTGATGTAGTAGGTTCGTGTAACCCAGTTTCTTTTTTTTTTTTTTTTTTTTTTCTAAAATAAAGGATTATGCTTATTACTTTCAATTATTATTATTATTATTATTATTATTATTATTATTATTTGTTTAAAAAAAAAAAAAAATATTTATTTATATATATATATATATATATATATATATATATATATATATATATATATATATATATATATATATATATATATATATATATATATATATATATATATATATATATATATATATATATATATACCTTTTTTCAGGGTTACAGAAAATATATTAGCCATGGCTCGCCCTAACACAGACGTTATTGAAAAGAAAAATATTGTACCTCAGTTCTTGGAGTAAGTTCTTAAGTTCTTCAGTCCAAATTAATATTTTTATTTTATTTTATTTTTTTATTTATATTTCTTTTATTTTTTCTTTGTTTTTTATCCCTTTATTTTATTTTTTATTCTTTAATTATTATTTTTTTTATTTATTTTTATTGTTATATATATATATATATATATATATATATATATATATATATATATATATATATATATATATATATATATATATATATATATATATATATATATATATATATATATATATATTATATTTATATAATTTTTTTTTTTTTTTTATTAAAAAATAAATTTATTATGATATAATATAAAAAATATATAATATATAAATTATATTATAAATATATATATATATATATAATATATATATATATATATATATATATATATATATATATATATATATATATATATATATATATATATAACTTTTTTATTATGGATACATCAGAGGTGAATAATCTGATCTGGAAACGGAGTCGTAACCGGAATAGAATCCGGAAACCTGAATCTGAATTCAGGTCGGAACCAGAACCCGAGTCCGGAACTCTAGTTTGAACCGAAATCGGAGTCGAAACTCAGGTCATAATAGGAACCTGAATGAGAACTCTAATTCTCGTAACCTGGGTTGGAATTCTTTTCGAAGCCGTAATAGAATCCGGATTCTGAGTCGGAACAAGAGTCTGAATCGGAACTGCGACTGGAACCGAATTGTCTTCTATCCGATCCTTCATCCTTGAATTACCCAAAGCCAGATATCATATTTAAAAGCAAATAGATCATACCTAATCCACACGTATAATAATTTAGTTATATATATTCCGATTTAATGTAACTTTAAATGAAAGTGAAGATTATTTTATTCAGTGGGAAAAACAGGCAGTGAATTTCTTCAGCACAAAATGAATAAATACATAGTCTTATCAAAAATATCTACCTAAACAGTACGGTAAAATATATTAATTAATTCTGTGTCGAGAAATTCAACGATATTCTGTTTTTCCTACTGAATATTATACGTCTCACTTTGTGTCATTTCGATTAAATCGAAATCTTCCATTTAAGTAAAGAAAGTTAATCAGAAATATATCTAATAAATGAGGAGAATTATATTCATTCCTTTTATAAGTAATTCCTACATATTCTGTTTTGTCTACTGGATATAATATTCTTCACTTGAAATTTTTATTCTTACCTGAGAAACTTAGATTGAGAAGGGCTAGTGCTACTCGTCTTTCTACACAGTCTCATCCTTTCTCTATCCAACTCTCTGACCTCAGATTTAACCGCTATGCTCAATCTTACATGTACTCTACTAGTAAAGTCTGGAACACACTTCCTTCATCGATTTTCTCAGCTTCCTATGACTTATATACCTTCAAACGCTGTGTATCGAGACATATCGACCTTTAATTTTACCAGGTTTTCGATTTTCTCTCAAACTCTGGGGGAAATTTTAGTAGGCCTTTGGCCTTTGTCCACCAGAGGTGAAACAATGTATATATATATATATATATATATATATATATATATATATATATATATATATATATATATATATATATATATATATATATATATATATATATATATATATTTTATATTTATATTATATTATATTATATTTATATTTATATTTATATTTATATTTATATTTATATTTATATTTATATTTATATTTATATATATATATATATATATATATATATATATATATATATATATATATATATATATATATATATATATATATATATATATATATATATATATATATATATATATATATATATATATATATATATATATATATATATAGAAGGAATTAATATTATATAAACTCTATTATGATATTTATACATTACAATTTTTCTTCCAATACTCTTCATCGATTAAATAATACAGTCTTTTATTATTAAAGTTGCTTCACGAATATTTTTCGTACGTTTTCTAGTTTTGTTTATTTAAAAATCGTACCCCCCAAAAAAAGGTACTCGAATTGGTATTTTTTCGGTGTTTTATTCCAATTAGCAAAAAGTTTACATTTCACGGGCATTGCCCCATTCGAAGAGACTAAGCTTTCTTGATAGTTTCAACCTAGCATCCGCATTTGGGTTCGAATTGGCTAGATGCTCGCTTGCTCTTTGTAGGGTTGTCGTTTGCAAGTGTCGATCTCCCTGAATGGAGTACGCGTCAGACATCTGCGGTGATTCCACTCACAGAGCTCTTGGAAATAAGTAAAGTCTCTGAATTTTGCCCATATAAACTCTTCTGCTCTCACTAACTCTCTCAAATTCCTTTCCACCAGTCGAAGTTTTATTACTCTCATTCAAATGCCATAGTATTTGTATAGCTAGTATATGTAGTATGTAAATATATATAGCGATATATCGCTATATATTACTTCTGCTTTCTTGAACTCTCTTGTCGCAAACCTCATCATCTGAGAACTTCTGCTACATGTCTTTCCATACAGTCTTATCCTATATCAATCCAACTCTCTGACCCCTTACTTAACCGCTATGCTCAGTCTTACATGAAATTCACTGGTAAAATCTGGGACGTTCTTCCCCCCCTTTAATTTCTTCACTTTCTTTTCAATTTTCAAAAGCTGTGTATCGAGGAATGTCTGCTTTTAATTTAATTTGAATTAATAATTAATAATAATAATAATAATAATAATAATAATAATAATAATAATAATAATAATAATAATAATAATAATAATAATAAAATAATAATAATAATAATAATAAAATAAATAATAATAATAATTTTATAAATCTTTCATACATATTAAAATCCATTTTATTGGTTAAGGCCCTATCATATTTCATGTAAGACTTAGCGTCAAATTGGTGAAAAATTGCTCTATCGAATATTAAAAGTCTACGTCAAATCTTTTGTAACATGTATTTCATGATTCCAATAATAGGTGATTATTTTTATAAGAAGAGATGCATAAATATTATCTAAATATAGAAAGCCGTCTACTGTGGCTCAAATGTTAGAGTGATTGACTAACGTGCCTGAGGGCGCCGGTTCGAATCCCACTTGGGTATCCTAAGTATATCGTACCTAGGAAAGTTCCTCTCCTAGAATAGGGCAATGGCTCGTGAGATGGGAACTTTTTATTTTAAAAAAATCTATTAAATGGGGTGTTATTCGCCTTAATATTGTTTCTATATAGTATTTTTGGTGTCATACTTCTAAATATGATTTCTGTGTACTACGAGTGGGAGTACCATTCATCTACATATGGTTTTTACATAGTATTTGAGAGTATCATAAGTCTATATATACAGTTTTTATGTAGTATTTTGGAAAACTTTCTTCTAAATATAGTTTGTACAAAGTATTTTGGCTAATGTACAGTCGTCAACAGAAGTTCGTTCCTATTAGGCTGGAAATAAATATTTATATAAAATGGAGATCATTTCATAAAAGCTCTATTTTGAATAAAAAGAAAATAAAAACATTGAGCGGGGCTTAATTGAACTGTGATGGGCTGAACCTGAAATGATCTCCATTTTATATAAATATTTATTTCCAGCTTAATTGGAACGAACTTCTGTTGACGACTGTACTTCTAAATATGGTTTCTATATTGTATTTGGAGAACCATACATCTAAATTTGATTTCTATATACTATTTGGGAGTATACTATAGGTGTAAGTATTTCTAAAATGGTATTTATGAGTATCACTCCTCTGAATATGGTTTATATATAGTATTTTGGAGAGTATATAGTCTAAATATATGTTATCTATTAGTTATCTATTAGTTGGGAGAGCCTTATGCGTATAGTGTCTGTCTGGTAGCTATGATACCTTACATCTAAATATAGAAGGGCTATTTGTTTAGTATTTTCGGTATCTTACGTCTAAATATAGATTCTCTCTAATATAATAAAAAAACAACAAACTTTTAATATATTTATATATATATATATATATATATATATATATATATATATATATATATATATATATATATATATATATATATATATATATATTAGTTATGAAGCCCATCGTGTACTGGTTTACCTATAGGAGTAGTAAGTAAAATATAAAGTTAACTAATATAACTAAACATTATCTAATACAGAGATTCTAGAATCTAGATAATATCTAGCAGTGGTTATGAACCTTTACCGAGGTGCTGATCACTTTTTAAACTTTCGCGGCCTAATATTTTTCATTATTATTATTATTATTATTATTATTTGTTTTTTTTTTTTTTTTTTTTGTTTTTAACTTTTATGATTATTTTATATAATATATTTATATATTATATATATATATATATATATATATATATATATATATATATATATATATATATATATATATATATATATATATATATATATATATATTATAGGCACAAGTTTACTTTACTACTCTTATTGGTAAACCAGTCAACAATGGGCTAGATAACTAATATATATATATATATATATATATATATATATATATATATATATATATATATATATATATATATATATATATATATATATATATATAATATATATAATAGTTTAGGGTATTCTTCCAACTATATTTAAATAGAATCTAAAATTAGACGTATGATACCGAAAATACTAAACAAAATAGACCTTGTATATTTAGATAATCCATGTTTTAAGCAGGATTACTAATATTTCCAATGACGTACTTATATAAAACTATTTTCGTAACTTATATATATATATATATATATATATATATATATATATATATATATATATATATATATATATATATATATATATATATATATATATATATATATATATATATATATATATATATATATATATATATATATATATATATATATATATATATATATATATATATATATATATATATATATATATATATATATATATATATATATATATATATATATATATATATATATATATATATATATATATATATATTAGTAGTTTCACAGAAGTACGGCATTGGAAATGTTAGTAATCCTTCATAAAACTGGATCCCATTCTTTACGTTGATCCAAACCGATATACCTGAGCAATGCTTGAAAATCTACATCATGCATGGCATCTAATTATTTACACACAATTTGGAAAACATGTACAGCGAGTGCTTTAGGTTTTATTAAATTAATGATATTTATTACTTGTATTTAAGTTACTTTTGCTTTCAAAGATGAAGGCTAAGCCTTAGAATCTAGTATTTGGCTAAGGATTATACAATGGGTTGTTGCATTTGGCTAAGGATTATACAATGGGTTGTAGTTATATATTTTCGTGGGAATACATTTTTAGCAAGACATCTGAGCTATATTTACAATCAAGTATATCAAGTATATTGTCTTTCTAAAACCTCACATTAATTTAGTTCATTTTCAAGAATATTTAAAAAAGAAATTCATTAAATTAAAGTGAAAATATGAAAATTGTTTCACGGATCACAAGTAGAGAACTACTGATTTGGATAAAGTGATCAAAATAATTCAAAGATTTTGTTAAAATATTCTTAATTTAGAATAATGTTCATAATTAGGAACATGCATTCCTTAGCATTCTTTGCAAGGTTTGTTCAAGGTTTTGCAAGGATTTTGCTAGTTTGTTTTGCAAGGTTATATTTTCTCCTTGACCTCTCTTTTCACCCCCCTTTTGTACCCTCCTTCCCAGTCACCACCTTCTCCCCCTCACCACCTCCTCTCCCTCATCACCTCCTCTCCCTCATCACCTCTTCTCACCTCTCTCCCTCTCATCACCTCCTCTCCCTCATCACCTCCTCTCCCTTCACCACCTCTTCTCCCTTCACCACCTCCTCTCCCTTCACCACCTCCTCCCCCTTCACCGCCTCCTCCCCCTTCACCGCCTCCTCCCCCTTCACCGCCTCCTCCCCCTTCACCACCTCCTCCTCCTTCACCACCTCCTCCCCCTTCACCACCTCCTCTCCCTCATCACCTCCTCTCCCTTCACCACCTCTTCTCCCTTCACCACCTCCTCTCCCTTCACCACCTCCTCCCCCTTCACCGCCTCCTCCCCCTTCACCGCCTCCTCCCCCTTCACCACCTCCTCCCCCTTCACCACCTCCTCCCCCTTCACCACCTTTTTCACGTCTCCCACTCACCATCTGTAAGTTTTCTTACGTGCTTGAAAGGAAAAATATGCTTAAATGGATCAATATCTAATAGCTCTATTTTTATATTTAGAATTTTAGAATGAAAAATAATATCAGTTACGAAGGTAATCATTCATCATTTCTTACTCTCAAAATTGTTTTTATATTATTAATGACGAGGAACAGCGATAGTAACAACAACAAATATCAAAAAAAAAAACAAGAGCAGCAACAACAACAACAACAACAACAAATATCAACAAAAAACAACAGCAAAAAACATAAATAACAACAGTCAACATATAGTAACACAACAACAATCAAGAGCAAACCTCAACCACAAACATCAACAACAGCAACAACAACAATAACAATAACAACAATAACTACTATATACTACAACTTCTTTCTTTATGATATTGGTTTTTGGCTTAGAATTAAATAAATGCAGAAAGTATTAAGAGAGAATTATTCCCGTGAGTAATAACGGACTGAACAACCTGCAGTTGACGCCACCTCACAGCGTTTGGGAAATTTTGCGTACATGTTAACTTGCTTATTAATATTATAAATAATAATAAATAATACGGTATTAAAAGTTAAAATAATTGTTTATTTTAATGTCTAAAACTAGGCCCAATTATTTTACTAATGTTACTTGCAAAAAGCGATAACAGTTTCAATTAGTTTATTTCAATTAATAATAAATTCAGTAATAATAATAATTTAAAAGAACAATAAATATTCTTTGTGAAACTCAAAAAATTAATATTCACAAGCTTTTCTTTTTAAAGCGTTATAATTGGTGTGAAGCACATTAATTTATTACTAACGTTGTTTATTTTGAAAATAAATAAATAACAAAAATAAAGTAGCAAACTCATAAATCATGTTTACTGTACTTTAAAATATGGTCTTATGAAGGTCAAGGATTTTCCAGGCAGTGCCATTAAATGCTGCATTCTTAATGGCACTTGTCACTTGGGCCAAGTAATCATTGTATTAATTTGTTTTATGAATATTAGTATTATGAAGTAGTTTTATAAAACCCTTTAAGAGTAAATACTTTATTGATCTTGTCAACGTGCAGTGAAAGTCGTAAAGAAATTTAGTATAAGGCTGGGTTAATATCTACCTTAATGGGAAAAATGCTAGTTGGCAACTTTTCATATCATTAATTTTAATTAAAATCTTTAACAAAATGAATAAAAAAATAAATAAATTGGAGCTTTATGAGATCGATATGGGAATGTATTTTAATTAAGTATTGCGTTATGTTTATAGTTAATAAACAGAAAACAAAGAACGTTAATGATATTTTTTATTAGTAGAATAAAAAAAGTTAATTAAAAGGTACTACATATAAAACTAAACAAAGAACTACTTAGCAGTGCGCAAAGTAAGTTTCGACAACTGAGAGATGATATACTTGCCAACTGTTAAGTATATACGCAACATTAAGCTGTTTTATTTATAATATATTTCAGTAAGCTGCTAGTAATATATATTACACATAACAAATTATGAAACTATCCATAAAGATAAAATTAATATATTTTTTGAGTTAAATTTAATTATTTTCGAAGCACACGCTTTTCAAGTAACTTTCATATGATTGGTAAATGTTAAGAAGTTATCTGAACTTTTGGTATATCGAAAGAGTTTATGTATATTTAAATATATAAAGAAATGTGCCGTAACCTAACCTGACCAAAATCTAGTTTGACTTAACCTAACATAACCAGACCTAATAACTAACAGATTATTTTTAATCGAAAGAAATATCGATATATCTAGTGAAATATTGAAATATCAATATCGAAAGTTCGGAAAACTTCTTAGTATAAATCTACATGATTTATGTGGAATCATACAAAAGGAAAAGAACAGTAAAATTAATGAGTAATTTAAAAATCGCTAAGGAGATTTGAGAGAGAGAGAGAGAGAGAGAGAGAGAGAGAGAGAGAGAGAGAGAGAGAGAGAGAGAGAGAGAGAGAGAGAGAGAGA
Organism: Armadillidium nasatum; assembly: GCA_009176605.1. Classification (NCBI taxonomy): domain Eukaryota; kingdom Metazoa; phylum Arthropoda; class Malacostraca; order Isopoda; family Armadillidiidae; genus Armadillidium; species Armadillidium nasatum. The sequence continues at coordinate 46,075 of SEYY01023690.1, forward strand.
GAGAGAGAGAGAGAGAGAGAGAGAGAGAGAGAGAGAGAGAGAGAGAGAGAGAGAGAGAGAGAGAGAGAGAGAATAGAGAGAGAAAGAGAGAGAGAGAGAGAGAGAGAGAGAGAGAGAGAGAGAGAGAGAGAGAGAGAGAGAGAGAGAGAGAGAGAGAGAGAGAGAGAGAGAGAGAGAGAGAGAGAGAGAGAGAGAGAGAGAGAGAGAGAGAGAGAGAGAGAGAGAGAGAGAGAGAGAGAGAGAGAGAGAGAGAGAGAGAGAGAGAGAGAGAGAGAGAGAGAGAGAGAGAGAGAGAGAGAGAGAGAGAGAGAGAGAGAGAGAGAGAGAGAGAGAGAGAGAGAGAGAGAGAGAGAGAGAGAGAGAGAGAGAGAGAGAGAGAGAGAGAGAGAGAGAGAGAGAGAGAGAGAGAGAGAGAGAGAGAGAGCCGTTATTTTATATTAACGGATTAACGAAACTCCTATCCGCTAGACCCTCCCCTCTGCCTTCCGTTACACTCGTTATTTTTTCACTCTTTTATCATTATAAATAAAAACATAATTCATATTTAAATATTCATTTTAATATAGTTTTGAAAGATTAAAATTAATTATATAAAATTAAAAAAAAAATTATTAAAAAAAAATTTAAATTTATTGCTTATAGAATTTTAAAAATTTAATTTAATAATAATGTTATTTTTAATTTATTACTTGTATATTTGTTTATAATAAATGTTCATTTTTTTGAATTTTGGAATAAAAATTTTCAGAAAACGCTTCGAATATATGTTAATATTTAATTTTCAATTTTCTTATAAATGGATATTAGGAATAAATTTAAATTTAAATTTACGTTGGAAGTGAGGAGGAAGGAAAGAGAAGGGAGGAGGAGGGAAAAAGAAGGAAGGAAAGAGAAGGGGGGAAGGAGAGAGAAGAGAAGAGGAAAGACGAACTAAAGAAAAGGGGGGAGGAGGAAGGAAAGAGAAGAGAGGAGGCGTGAGGAAGAAGGAAGAAGGAAAGATGGAGGAGGAGGGATGTGAGTTGATGTCTCAAATCTTCTAAAATTTTGATGAGGGTAAAAATAAGAAATAAAGTTTTCAATTTTTTTAACCGTTTTCAACATCAAAAAAAATCTAAAACCTTAATATAATTTCTAAAAATGTTCTCTCTCTCTTTTTTTTTATTTTTTATATTTTACAGTTTGCCACCACTCACAGGCAGAGCTCTTTTCAAGGAGGGGTTACATACAAAAGATGAAGAAAACCTCCCAGACCCGAGCCTAACGCACTTCTCTCAGGTGGGCACAGACGGAAGCCTTGAAGAGAGGAAGAGTAAAAGCTATAGAACATAGGTGGCTGGAAGAAGGAGGCACCACAATGGTGGGGTTTCCACATCCATACAAAAACTTCTTGCGAAAGCACAGTGCAACGAGTGGGGTGTGAGTTTAACACCTGCCAGTAGTAATGACGGCAGAGAGGGTCACAGTTTCTTGCCTTAGACTAAGCCCTATCCAGGAGAGGAGAAACGGAGCCCCCACAAATGTGGTGACAGTACTCCATACAAGGGGGAATAAGACCCTTATATAATGAAGTAACTGCTCAAAAAGGAAAAAAATATCGCAACCTGAATGAGTAAGCTTGCTTTAAAGTTAAATTTCACAAGGTTGCTATGACCCCACCGGGAAATCCCATCCAGATCAGCAAGAGTAGAATCGGAAAGTTAAAAATGAAATGAAAAAGAAGGACCAGACTTGAAATGAGTAGAAGAATGGAGAGTTGAGTCATCTGCATAAGAATGAACATAGTTAGAAGTGCAGTTGAGAAGATCGTTAATGAAAAGTAAGAATAAAGTTGGAGATAAAACAGAACCCTAAGGAATACCACAATTGACAGAAAAGGAGGAAGAGGTCGCTCCATCTACAAGTGTCGAAATGTAAAGATCTGAGAGAAATCTAGACAAGAATAAGAAAAGAGAAAGTGGAAACCCAAAGGAAGGGAGCTTAGAGAGTAGCGACGCATGCCATACCCGATCAAAAGCTTTGAATATGTCAAGTGCCGCTACACAAGACTCCCCGAAGTCCCTAAGGGCAGAAGACTATAAATCAGTAAGATAGAAAAGTACGTCACCAGTAGACCTTGAGCATCGAAAGCCATACTGATGATCTGAGAAAAGAGAATGAGACTCCAAATGATCTAGGAAATAAGAGTTGAGGAGAGTTTCAAAAATTTTAGACAGAACAAAAGTGAGAGCTATAGGTTGATAGTTGGAAGGGTCAGAGCGGCTACCTTTTTTCTGGATCGGCTGAACATATGCGCGCTTCCAACACTGAGGAAAAGTATTAGTGTTAAGACATAGAGAGTAGAGCTGAACGAGGACAGGCGCCAACTCGGAAGCACATCCCTCAGAACACGAGGGGAAATGCCATCCGGGCCACTGGCCTTCCTGACGTTCATAGATTTCAGGATCCCATGCACTCGATCATGAGTAATCACAGGTAGAGACATGGGGCACCTGAGAGGAGGAGTAGGAGGAGGGATGTCAGAATCGAGCAGGGTGGAATTAAATGAAAAAAAGGAGGCCGAAGAGATTAGCCTTTTCAAAGGGAGTATTTGCTACAGAACTATCAGAGCGAATAAGAGAAGGAAAGGCAGATTTACAGAAGTTATTAGAGATATTTTTGGCAAGAGACCAGGAATTTTTATCAGTAGGATAACCATGGAGGTCAGCGCACTTCCTTTTAGTGAAAGCGCGCTTAGTCTGTCGGAAGAACATCCCTGCAACGATTCCGAGCTGAATGAAAATTAGCAAGAGTGATAGGAAAAGGAGAGTTTTTCCATTCACGATAAGCAATATCTTTCTCCCGAAGGACAAGTGAACAATTGCCATCAAACTATGGATTTTGAGGAGAAAAAGGTTTACTTAAAGATGGAATGAACCTGTTCATCCCATCAGCGATAACAGCCCCAACCTTTTCAGCAGGGACCGAAGCCGTCTTCTGAGCCAAAGCAAGATTCATTACAATGGTAGTTAGCAAAAAAGCGAAGCATTGCCCCCAATTAGCCCGATTAAATTGCCAGAAAGTACGTTTAGGACATGGTGGAGCTGTTGGAGAGAAAGCATTATAACTTATAAGAGCTATAAAATTATGGTTAGAGTTACCGTTGGTGTTTTCGCAACCGCCGCTATTGTTGTTTCCCCTGCTGCTATTGTTGCTGTTGTTGTTGTTTCTCCTGCTACTATTATTATTGTCGTTCATGCTGTTTTTGCTGATGCTGCTATTCTGCTGTTTTTTTTTTTTTTTTTTTTTTTTTTTTTTTTTTTTTTTTTTTTTTTTTTTTTTTTTTTTTTTTTTTGATGTTTTTAGCCTTTTATCGTCTCTGCTGTTGCTAATGTTCTCTGTTTTTGTTGTTGTTGTTGTAAATGATTACCTGTTTGTTATTTTTGTTGTTGTTGAAAATGCTGCTACTGCATTGTTATTGTTCCTGCTAATGATGCCGTTTTTGTTGTTTCGTTGTTTCTGTTACTGTTATTATTGTTGCCATTGATTTCGTTGTTACTCTTATTTTTTTTTGCTTTTGATTTTTGTTGTTATTATTTGAATTGTTGTTTATAATAACTCTGGAGTTACTGTTGCTATTATTTTTTGTTGTTTTTGGGGTAAGTTATACGACCATTATAATGGTTGTTCAACAAATATTTAAATGGTTGTAGAGGTGATATATATATATATATATATATATATATATATATATATATATATATATATATATATATATATATATATATATATATATATATATATATATATATATATATATATATATATATATATATATATATATATATATATATATATATATATATTATATATATATATATATATATATATATATATATATATATATATATATATATATATATATATATATATATATATATATATATATATATATATATATATATATATATATATATATATATATATATATATATATATATATATATATATATATATATATATATATATATATATATATAATATTAGATTTATATAATCCCCAATATAGTAATACTTATCCTAAGCTAAAAACATAATAATTGGCATATAATCTCTATTTTTCAATGCTGCTGCTAGATTACATCGAAGTATAAATATAATTAGTATTGAAATCACTGCAAAAATTGTCCTAACAAATCTTTGGGACAAGTTGCAAAAATGTCACAACGAATTTTTTTCAGTTATTATTAGACAATAAATTGGTGAGGCGACTTTCTTATGCTTAACATGTCTTTTTCTTTATTGAAAATTTTACTGTGACATTTTTGCCACTTGTCACAACGATTTGTTAGGACAATTTTTGCAGTGATGCAATGCTATAATAAGTCTGGATATCGGTGCTTTGAGAGTTTAGATGACCATGACGTAATTTCAAAAAACTTAAGTCTGTGATTGGTCAATTGACTTAACCTTGGAGAACGTCGAAACTGGGATGACGTCACACACTACCAAGTTTCAATTCGAATTCGCTTTCATTACTAATAATATTTATACTTTGATCACATTTGTCTCATATCGTTTTTAGCCTAATTTTTTTTATTATTATTCTTATTTCATTATTTATGAAGAAAAACAAATAAAGTTGAAAATCAATATTTAGTTTTGCAAATTATTAAAATAATTAAAAAGGATTACTTAAATAAAACTTTTGTTGCCTCCTCCAAATTAATCTATTCAAAAGAAAATTATTATTATTATTATTATTATTATTATTATTATTATTATTATTATTATTATTATTATTATTATTGAACTTTTGCCCATTTCTCCACAATACATATAATAAAGGGTTATTTTTATTTTACTTTTGTTGCTTCACACGTATCAGAAATTTCCAGTTAGAATAATTATAACGTTTATTACCATTATCGATCTAGTTTTTATTAAAGTTATATAATTACTAAATCTAATTATATATGTTAATTACGGTCATAACTGTAAGCATGTTATTATTATTATTATTATTATTATTATTTTTATTTTTTATTATCATTACTTATTTTATTAAATTATTTTATTACTTATTTTATTATTATTATTATTACTATTATTATTATTATTATTATTATTACTTATTAAATTATTTTATTATTATTATTATTATTAATTATTACTATTATTACTATTATTATTATCATTTTGATCATTATTATTATTATTATCACTATTTATTATTATTATTATTATTATTATTATTATTATTATTATTATTATTATTATTATTATTATTATTATTATTATTATTACTAATTTTATTTATTTATTATCATTATTATTAAACCTTGTCAATTTCCGACTGCGAATTTGAGAGAATTAGACGTCAAGCATTTTAAAATTTTTACCGGAATAGATTTTTATTTAAAAAAATTTTTTTTTTGTAGTTTAGGTAACTTTCCGACCTGTGTGTGAAACTTTCTTTAGGTAAAAGTTCTTGATTTGTAGTGTCATTATATCTCGGCATTACCCTAAGGATGTGTATGTGCTTCATCATAATGTTTTTAAAATATTTTTTTTTTATTTTTCGATATAGTTTTTTTTTTATTCCTTGAGCAATGTAAGCTTATATTCTTATTTCTTCTGATATTATTGATCTACTTTCCCTGGTGTTTGTGTTAGGAATATCTGGAGATAGTCCCTTAAGTAGCTACTTCTGTCTTTATACACTTTGCTAGTCAATTCTCTTCACAGTTATCTTTCCTACTGACTTAGAACTATCTTATTTCGACGACCTGAAGTCAATAATACTGCTTTGTTTTTATTATTATTATTATTAGTAGTAGTAGTACCAGTAGTATCAGTAGGAAACTAGTAATAGTATCAATAGTGGTAGACTTGTAGAGACAGTTAATAGCCTCAAGTACCTGTCAAGACTGTCCCAGCCAAGAAACGCGAAAGTTGCATTTCATAATGAATGGCTTGTCCCATATACCCATAGAAAATAATATTATTAGCTGCATTATTCCTACATCATATTTCTACATTAAAAATAGTACATATAATTACACGTTATTCTTCATATATCATTTAAAGATTATTTTGAATTATGTTCGATAACTTCAGCAAATAGATTTCTAAATTATTAAGAGAATATGAAGTGAATTAAATATTTTAAAAGCCGTAATGGTTTTTAAATTAAGGACGATACAAAACTTCAGTTGAATGATATCTATTAAAACTGGTTGATTTTACTGAATCTTTATACCTTTATCTGACGTTCTTTCTCTCTTTATACCTCTCTCTGATATTCTCTCTCTCTTTATACCTCCCTCTGACATTCTATCTTTCTACATGATATAGGACCCTAGAAACTTCCTATCCTACTAATATATATTTACCTATCGGATGAGAATTTTGAATTCACAGCCTATAACGTAAATGTTTTGTTATTGGAAACAATTTTCAGTGATTACTGTAGATGATTACTTACAAATGGGTCCTATAATTATTGTGACCTAGATACTAGTGTCCTATCTAAATTTTAAATAAATCATTATTTTTTAAAAGGCTTTTTTTTTTCCTAAATATTTGTTATTTAATTATTAAAATAAATGAATGAATTGAAGTTTCTCAAATAATAATGTTAACTCACGAAATATTCAAAAATATATGAAGAGGAAGATTAGGATAGGTCCTTGCTGGAGTAAAAGATCTTCAATAGCTAACTTTGGGATAGAGGTTCTTCGGATAATAATCTATGCTTATTGATATTATTACCTTTTTTTGTCAAGAAATATATTTAATGTTACTGCTCCAAATTTGTAATAAAATTTAACGCTTAGAACTGTTCCAATGTAACTTTCTCCTTTCCTCCAATCACCTCCCCTATTAAAATAAATAATTAAAATACTTTTAAAATCTGTCTCTGTCTGTCTCTCTGTCTATTCATTTATCTGTCTCCTATTTTAACTGATATTGCTACGTCCATCTCTAATTAAAAATTCGCTACAAAATCTTTTCTATCTTGAATTTTTTTTTTTTTTTTTTTTTTTTTTTTTTTTTTTTTTTTTTTTTTTTTTTTTTTTTTTTTTTTTTTTTTTTTTTTTTTTTTTTTTTTTTTTTTTTTTTTTTTTTTTTTTTTTTTTTTTGCTTTTAAATAATTTTTAACATTTGTACCGATTCCACGAAACGCTTTTAAATAATTTTTAGTTTGATCATTTTTTCTTTTTTCTTTTTTTAATTATTTATATTTATTTGCTTTCTGTGTTACTTCCTGAATTTCTTTAGTATTTTTAAATTATTTATTATTATTATTATTATTATTATTATTATTATTATTATTATTATTATTAGCCATTTTAATTTATTATTGTTACTATTATCATTATGATTATTATTATTATTATTATTATTATTATTATTATTATTATTATTATTATTATTATTATTTTCAGAAAAGATATCAAAACTATTATAAATCTTCAGCTTCCAGGGGAACACGCCTCCTGTGGGGGTCCACTATGCGAATCTGGGTTCAGCTACGACCCCAACGTTTTTATGGAGCAGGGAAGTAAGTATTATTATTATTATTATTATTATTATTATTATTATTATTATTATTATTATTATTATTATTATTATTATTATCTGTTAACTTACAGTCCATGGGTTACGTGGTATTTGTTTCATCTATCTATACGCTGCAAAAATTGTCCTAACGGATCGTTGTGACAAAGTGGCATTAATGTCACAGTAAAATTTTCAATAGAGAAAAGACATGTTAAGCATAAGAAAGTCCCTTCACCGATTTATTTTTCTTATAAGAAAATAATTGAAAAAATTTGTTGTGTCATTTTTACCATTTGTCCCAACGATTCGTTGGGACAATAAATATTTTATAATTAATTTAGGGGGTCACAACTAAATTATTGGCGTAACGGTAAAGTGTTCGACTCATGTGTCATTTAGATCCCTCAAGTGGACCCTAGAAACTTCCTAGAAAATTCCCCTTATCGGATGGGGCAATGCCCGTGTGATACGAATTATAAATAAATAAATAAACAATAATAATTTAAAATAAACAATATAAGAGGCAACTTTTTTATATATGGTACAAACGATTTATATATGAAAAAGACAAATTGATTTAACCAAGCAACCCAACTCTTTAAGTTATTATTATTATTATTATTATTATTATTATTATTATTATTATTATTATTATTATTATTATTATTATTATTATTATTATTATTATTATTATTATTATTATTATTATTATTATTATTATTATTATTATTATTATTATTATTATTATTATTATTATTATTATTATTATTATTATTATTATTATTATTATTATTATTATTATTATTATTCCTTTTCGCTTCCAATTTTGAAATATCTTACAAGTGAGAAGCATATTTATATTTATTATTGTTTTTACTTAGATGCTTATAGTTACCCTGTAAGGTTGTCAGAAAATGTCAAAAGTGAATTAATGTTTCTAGCAACCTTGGGTATAAAATCTTCATTTAAAAAGTATACAAATATTTTTCGTTAGAGTTTCAGCAAATTTTTCTTACTCTTTTTAAAAAATAAAATCTAGGCACAACTGGTACTGTACATCCTCTTTAATCCCCAAACCCCCCTCCCCCCAAAAAAATGGGGTTTAAAAAATATATTTCTTATGTAATTTTTAGCTATTTTCTCCGTTCCTACTCCTCCGATTACTTTTATTTCCTCAATTCAATCTGTCTCCTATATACGTATGTCCAACTCTTACGACAGTTAGATCCCACATACACCCGCTTTAGGATGAGAGAAAATTGATTTTATTAGATGCTTGGTAAGATAATTTTAATGACAGTCACTACCAACGACAGTTTAAATATTTTTCTAAATCTGAAAAACCTAAGTTCTCTTGACAAGAAATATTTGAATTTTACGATTCATGGTAACGCAGGAGAATGCTACACCACGGTAAATCGGTATGCTTGATTAATGTTATAAATTGGAAACCAAGCAAACCCCCATCGATGGCTTATTCATTGAGAGCGCTATTTTTATTTTTCATAATAGCTCTTATTTTACAAATTTTAAACTGAATTTTATTTAAAAAAAATATGTGTAGAATAATTGTCTTATAATTAAGTATTGCGTGGTTTTTAAGAAATTTTTATTTTTATTTAATTAATTTTCATCATCGGTAGTTCCTTCGAATAGATTTAAATTAAAAAAAAACAGCCAATGAAAAATAAAGAATCAGTCATAAAACAACATTTGGCATATCATTCATTAACCAATCAGAAAACAGATACCATTTTCGTTTTGGTCTTCGCAACATGGAGGGTAGCAAAAGTGGAATAAGTTTCAAAAAGTTAATTGTTTTTAAGGCAGTGTTTAGTAATAGATATACATAAATGAATGTTTTTAAAAAAATAAAACCAATAAACTGTTCTAAATTACCTTATAAGTTATTAAATGAAGTCATAAGTTTTCATTCAATCAAATTATCTCTTACAATCGTTAGGCGGAGCTAATGCTATAAAAATATGACGTCAGAGTCAGTACACAATCTCTCTCTCTAACGTTCAACGGTCGGATGTTACGTCATTTGGTTTCCAATTCTGCCATAGAATCTAGCATACTAGTAAATATCCTTATACAATGGCTACACTTTCATGGTAAGACGGAAGAATGTTACACTTTCATGGCAAACGCAGGAGAATGTTATATTTACATGGTAATGCTGGAGAATGTTATACTTTCATGGTAACACAGGAGAAAGTTACACATTCATGGTAACGCAGGAGAATGCTACACTTTCATGGTAAGACGGAAGAATGTTACACTTTCATGGTAACGCTGGGGAATGTTATATTTTCATGGTAATGCTAGAGAATGTTATATTTTCATGGTAACGCAGAAGAATGTTTCACTTTCATGATAACTCAGGAGAAAATTACACTTTCATGCATGGTAACGCAGAAGAATGTTACACTTTCATGGTAACTCAGGAGAATGTTATACTTTCAAGAGAAAACATCTGTTATCGTAATTTGAATGTCCGTCTCATTTAAAATATTCTCCAAACATTTTTCTGTTAGATTTTTTTACCTTTATAAACATAACCTCGTAACTTTATATAAATGAGATGGAAGAACATTATTTTGAAGAGAAAATACCCAAACGATGTTTTACGTTCAATGTTTAAGAATTTTTTTTTTCTAGTCATTTAGTTAAATAATTATTTAATTACTTAAATAGTTATATATTACTCTGATATAATAATTACATGTTTTAATGTCATTTTCGCGAAATCATAATTCAAAAATATTAGTATTAATTAAAAATGAATTATTATAATGTAGTGTGTGTGTGTGTGTGTGTTTGCTCGTGCTTGTATGTTTGTATATATGTGTGTGTCAAAAAGATTTCAGTTTATTAAAATGAAAAGTAGTTAATAATAATAATAATAAGCTCATATGCGTATCCCCATGGGGTACGCTTATGGGCTTGTTATTAATATATATATATATATATATATTATATATATATATATATATATATTTATATATATATATATATATATATATATATATATATATTATATATATATATATATTATTATTATATTATTATTATTATTATTATTATTATTATTATTATTATTATTATTATTATTATTATTATATTATTTATTATTATTATTATTTATTATTATTAAACCTTTCATTTTTGGCCTTAGTGCATTTCTTCGAAACCAATATTAAGTAGCTTCACATTATATATATATATATACAGAAAATTAATGTCCGCTATTGGACTCGAACCAGCGACCTTTAAGATGGTAGTCTCAAGCGTTATCCATTAGGCCACGGCGATACAAAAGGAAATCGCTTCGGAACTTGCTCACAACATTCAATTGCAACGTCAAGTCCCAAAGAATCTCCCCGATCGCAACTCGGGCCAAGGGTAACGAGGTCAAAGGTTGAATCCATTATTCGCGGACAATTATATAATAGAGTTTTCAGTCTGCTAAATCTCTCACAGACTATTTCCATACAGAAAATTAATTGTCCGCGAATAATGGATTCAACCTTTGACCTCGTTACCCTTGGCCCGAGTTGCGATCGGGGAGATTCTTTGGGACTTGACGTTGCAATTGAATGTTGTGAGCAAGTTCCGAAGCGATTTCCTTTTGTATCGCCGTGGCCTAATGGATAACGCTTGAGACTACCATCTTAAAGGTCGCTGGTTCGAGTCCAATAGCGGACATTAATTTTCTGTATGGAAATAGTCTGTGAGAGATTTAGCAGACTGAAAACTCTATATATATATATATATATATATATATATATATATATATATATATATATATATATATATATTAATATATATATATATATATATATATATATATATATATATATTTATATATATTTTAATAA
>SEYY01023690.1:62500-75000 GCA_009176605.1 Armadillidium nasatum
TACATAAAATATTGGAACGACATAGATAATATGATGCAGGAATCTGATTCTTTTCCATATAATGATGTTAAATTATATAATAACACTACCCCACGCCTCACATTATATTTTTCAAACTTATTTTAATGAATTTCAATGGAACATTATATTTAAATGAGTTTTCCATTTCACTTAACATTTTTGATTGTCAATTACCTAAAATATTGTAACGACACAGATAATATGATGCAGGAATCTGATTCTTTTCCATAATCTGATGTTAAATTATATAATAACACTATACAACGCCTCACATTATATTTTTCAAACTTACTTTAATGAATTTCAATGGAATATTACGTTTAATGAGTTCTCCATTTCACTTAACATTTTTGATTGTCAATTACCTAAAATATTGGAACGACACAGATAATATGATGCATTAATTTGATTCTTTTCCATATTATGATGTTAAATTATATAATAACACTATCCAACGCCTCACATTATATTTTTCAAACTTATTTTAATGAACTTCAATGGAATATTTCGTTTAAATGAGTTTTCCATTTCACTTAACATTTTTGATTGATAATTACATAAAATATTGGAACGACATAGATAATATGATGCAGGAATCTGATTCTTTTCCATATTATGATAAGTTATATAATAACACTATCCAAAGCCTCACATTAAAGTTTTCAAATTTATTTTAATGAATTTCAATGGAATTTTTCGTTTAAATGAGTTTTCCATTTCACTTAACATTTTTGATATTCAATTACCTAAAATATTGGAACGACACAGATAATATGAAGCAGGAATCTGATTCTTTTCCATATTATGATGTTAAATTATATAATAACACTATCCAACGCCTCACACTATATTTTTCAAACTTATTTTAATGAATTTCAATGGAATATTACGTTTAAATTAGTGATGGCATCCGCATCCGCACCCGCATGCGCGGATGCGGAACATCCGCACAAAAATCAACATCCGCATCCGCATTTTCGAAAATTCAACATCCGCATCCGCACTTTCGGAAATTCAACATCCGCATCCGCACTTTCACAAATTCAACATCCGCATCCGCATCCGCACTTCTCCAAAATTTGACATCCGCATCCGCAAATTAGAAAATATGACATCCGATCCATCACTAATATATATATATATTTTTGATAAAGCTTGATTTGAGAAAAATATTATTATCAGTAGTAGTATTAGTAGTAGTATTTCATGATTTTTTTTTCGATATTTTAGTATTAATTGTAAAGTAGGCGCTAGTTTTGAAACGACTATGTTCTGGGTAATACGCTTGGATCTGATCAAACCAGTTCAATCCAGCCCTGTCACTGAATCAATCCGGTTCAACCCTGCCCAGCCACTGAATCAGTCCGGTTCAACCCTGCCCCGCCACTGAAGCAATCCGGTTCAATCCAGCTCCACCATTGAATCAATCTGATTCAATATAGCCCCGCCACTGAATTAGTCTGGTTCAATCCAGCCTCGCCACTGAATCAGTCCGGTTCAATCCTACCTCGCCACTGAAGAAATCCGGCTCAATCCAGTTCCACCATTGAATCAGTCTGATTCAATATAGCCCCGCCACTGAATCAGTCCGGGTAAATCCAGCCCCTCCACTGAATAAGTTCAGTTCAATCCAGCTTCACCACTGATTCGATATGACATAAATTTGTCACTCTTTAATAATTATCAGCCCAACAGCATGGCGGTAGAAAATTCAATACGAGTATTATTACTGAAAGAAAACATTGTTGTTTATAACCCAAAGATACAAAAATAACCTCAAACAGGAATTGAATACTGAACGAAACCTCACGAGCAACTGAAAGTAATTGAAAATGAATCAGGATTGATTCAGGCAGATTGAGATGGTGTGAAGCCGTAAGTTAGGTTAATACAGCTTACTTCTACCATTTAGATAATTATGTGTACTCCTACTAATTACTTTTTTTTTTTTCCTTTCACAGTCTTTTATTACAACTTCGCGCAAAGAGACCATAGTGAACCGACTCTTGGGGGAATTTTAGACATGGTGAAGGTTATGGCTTTCTCGCTGACGGAGGGTAAAGTAGCTGTTCACTGCCACGCTGGTAAGTAACAAAAACAAAAAAACTAACATAAACCTACATTTAAAGTACCTACAACGTAGGTATTTACGTAGGTACTTTATATGTAATTTTTTTTATATGAAGTTGTTTTGAATATATATATATATATATATATATATATATATATATATATATAATATATATATATATATATATATATATATATATATATATATATATATATATATAGGAGATCCCGGTTAGCGCAGTGGGTAAAGCGGAGGAAATTCAATAGACAAAGCGAAGAATTTCCACTCTTTAGGGCAGGACGTTCGAATCTCGGTAAAACGAAGAATCCGATCGCTCCGCCCACTAACCAAAGATCGGACATAAAAAATCGCCGCTAGTAGGAGGTCTTCTGTAATTAATTACAGTTTACGGCAAAGTGTATTAATACACTGATCTCAATACCCACACATCACTACAAACACAGCCAACACATACAACCTATAATTACATACAAACACTATCCTCTATCTGCCACTTGTACAGTAGGTCTTCAAAGTATAGAATCTCACTACGTCCACGGATAGCTGAGTGATCTAGATCTGTAAGACTGTGGCAAGGGTTACTATCACCCCAGATAACTGTACACCATATCACCAGCATTAGGTGACCCCACTGGTCGGGAAAACACAAATAACTCTCCTTCCCCCGATTGTCCTCACTACGGTGAGAGGTTAAAAGTGGTTAGAAAGTCTAAAGTCTAAGTCTATATATATATATATATATATATATATATATATATATATATATATATATATATATATATATATATATATATATATATATATATATATATATATATATATATATATATATATATATATAGGGGCTCATGGAAAATCTTGCGGGCAGGCTCCAACGATCTTGCTCCAACGATCTTAGCTCCGCCACTGATATATATATATATATATATATATATATATATATATATATATATATATATATATATATATATATATATATATATATATATATATATATATATATATATATATATATGCAGGAATATGAAGTTTCTGCAGCCGACACCACCCTGCATCTTGCAGGATATGGTGTAGAGTATAAAAATATATATATATATATATATATATATATATATATATATATATATATATATATATATATATATATATATATATATATATATATATATATATTATATATATATATATATATATATATATATATATATATCTGGCTATTAACTTATAATTATAACATTTGCTAAAGCAGTTTAATTTTTTATCCTAAATATATTTTCGAATTGAAATATTGTGAAAATAAGTGCCTGGCACAATGCCACACACACACTTTTCCTCTCATTTATATTTGTTGAAAAACATAAATTATAAATTTGAAACCAGAAAAGTCTTGTTTAAAATGTATGGATTGAAACATAAAGGTTGATACACGCATATATATATATATATATATATATATATATATATATATATATATATATATATATATATATATATATATATATATATATATATATATATATATATATATATATATATATATATATATATATATATATATATATATATATATATATATATATATATATATATATATATATATATATATATATATATATATATATATATATATATATATATATATATATATATATATATATATATATATATATATATATATATATATATATATATATATATATATATATATATATAAATAATCAATATTGTATTATTTGCTTTTATATGTAAATTAATTGCGAGAATCAAGGTATTATTAATCATAGGATTAATTTAATCGTTTCATTATCGATTAATCGATGTCATTGATAAATATCGATTAATCGATATGATTGATAAATATCGATTAAGTCGAACTAATAAATGTTTCTTCTTATTTTCTTTTTAACAGGCTTAGGAAGGACAGGGGTGCTTATTTCTTGTTATTTGGTGTATTCCCTCCGGGTGAGGGCAAATGATGCCATTCGGTTTGTCCGGATGAAGAGGCCAAGCGCCGTCCAGACATCCGGCCAGATAATGGTGGTACAGGAATTTGAAGCCTTTATACTCCCTCAATTATATGTTTATTGTAACAGGTGAGTCGTAAGATACTGACCAGGGGGGATTAAGGGTTCGTACTAACAATTTCCCCCTAATTTGAGGGGAAATTTTGTAGGGGGTTTGAATTACTCCATATATGCAAGCCCTGTTTCTATACGATATAGTAAGGTTAAAAAGGGAAGTGAATACCCCTTAGTTATGAAAGGGTCTTGGGCAGACTGGACAAAAAATATAGTTCAGCTTTATATATATATATATATATATATATATATATATATATATATATATATATATATATATATATATATATATATATATATATATATATATATATATATATATATATATATATATATATATATATATATATATATATATATATGGTATTTAACGTCCATTATACTTTCAGAGATTTTGTTAAAGATAAGAAAAATGTAGAATTTAACCTTCATCAATATTTGCATAAACAAAGAACGGTCCTCCACGGGTACGAGGCTCGCGCGCTAAACAAACAAATAATAATAAGATAATAATAATAATAATAATAATAATAATAATAATAATAATAATAATAATAATAATCAAATAATAATATAAATAATAATAATAATAATAATAATAATAATAATAATAATAATAATAATAATAATAATAATAATAATAATAATAATAATAATAATAATAATAATAAATAATAATAATAATAATAATAATAATAATAATAATAATAATAATAATAATAATAATGATAATAATAATAATAATAATAATGGTTTCAGAAATTATATTAATAGTATTAATAGTTACAATAATAATTAATGATAATTTCTCTGATTAATTATTTATATGGAAACTCATTTATTATTATTATTATTTATTTATTTATTTATTTATTTATTTATTATTATTATTATTATTATTATTATTATTATTATTATTATTATTATTATTATTATTATTATTATTATTATTATTATTATTATTATTATTATTATTATTATTATTAATAGATAGTATACGTTTTATGTGAGAGGCTACTAAAGCTATGTGGTTGTGGTGGTTCGGAGTCATCCCCAACTGTGTTGGCACCTCTGGAAATATCTTTCGCCATTGGTACCCCTGCTTTCACCTCATTTTTCTTGACGGCGCAGTTTGACCACGAGGGTTCGAGAGTGTCCTATTCTGCACCCCTCAGTATAGAGTCTCCCCTTTTTTACTCGAGTCTGAGTGGGAGTCGATCTGGTGAGTAAAGTGGGGCTGGGGCTGGGCCCGGGGCCGGAGCCTGGGTTTATTTTATAATAATAATAATATCTGAACCACAATAGTATCACTTATGGGGTTGCCTTGCCGATCGTTATATATATATATATATATATATATATATATATATATACAGTGGAACTCCAATATTCGTCATTAATCCGTTCCAGAGGGGATGACGAATATCGAAAAAGACGAATATCGAATAATTTTTTCCCATAGGAATTAACTAAAAATGGATTAATTCGTTCCCAGCCTCGAATTTTGCCTATCTATTCTTTAACAAAAAAAAAAAAATTTCAATCTAGAATCGATCTCCGAAATCATTTCAAACACTGTACAATTTAACTACAGTACATATTAAACAGCGTAGTGCCATAAATAATACGTAATGCGCACTGTGTAGGCCTACATAAACGCTAAACACATAAAATTTTAAAAAGAAATTTACCTTTTGGATGAGAAAAACAATGATTGTTATTAAGAGTTTTTAATTTTAAGGTTATAGGCTTTCGTAGGTAGGACGAATATTGATTTTTTGACGAATATCGGAAAAAAAGTTACAGGGCGAATATCGGAAAAGACGAATACTGGAGGGGACGAATATTGGAGTTCCACTGTATATATATATATATATATATATATATATATATATATATATATATATATATATATATATATATATATATATATATATATATATATATATATATATATATCAGCGGTGGACTTGACATCCTATGGGTCTCATGGTCAGTCTGTTAATTTAAAGCCAAAAACTTGGAAGAAAACTCAATTTGATGCAAACTCCATGATAGAGGAATGTTTCCCACAACCTCAGATCGTTGATCAACCAAAAATCTATACTACTACTCACACAAGACCCGTTTTTACTAGTAGTACCTCGATACCACCAACTACCACTGAGATTATGAAGATTGTTACCCAATCTGAATCTCATTCTAAATCTACTGAACAAGTGGGAATCTCATCTATTCCTAATAAGGATAAAGTTCCAGTACAAATACATGTTCCCCATGGTAGTGACACTACCACACCTTCTCATATGAAGAACAAGTGCCAACTCTTGAAAACAAATGCCTCAAATTACGTTTCACCGAATAGGAATGTGCCACATCTCAGTATGATAATAAAATTTGTTGGAATGTTAATGCCTCTGATGATGTTGAAGTGCCACAGAGTGAAATTATATTTTTTTTGTTTGCTTTTCATTAATATTAAATGGAGTGCCACTTGAAGTGTTCGGATGCCATAAAATTTCATTTTGGAGTGCCACTTGAAGTGTTCGGATGCAATAAAATTTCATTTTGGAGTGCCACTTGAAGTGTTCGGATGCCATAAAATTTCATTTTGGAGTGCCACTTGAAGTGTTCGGATGCAATAAAATTTCATTTTGGAGTGCCACTTGAAGTGTTCGGATGCCTTAAAATTTCATTTTGGAGTGCCACTTGAAGTGTTCGGATGCCATAAAATTTCATTTTGGAGTGCCACTTGAAGTGTTCTGATGCCTTAAAATTTCATTTTGGAGTGCTACTTGAAGTGTTCGGATGCCATAAAATTTTATTTTGGAGTGCCACTTGAACTATTGGAGTATTGTTTGATTTTGTTAGAGTGCAATTTGAGTTTATAAATCACTGTTTAAAATTGTTTGATATTTTTTCACTTATTTTTCAAACAGGAAAATTTTTCTATAAATATATTAAAAAAAATTTCAAAACTTTTTTTTTATATATATATATATATATATATATATATATATATATATATATATATATATATATATATATATATATATATATATATATATATATATATATATATATATATATATATATATATATATATATAATATTAATATATTTTATTTAAATTATTTTTATTTTTTTTATTTATTTATTATTATTATTATTATTATTATTATTATTATTATTATTATTATTATTATTATTATTATTATTATTATTCAATAGTAATAAAAACTTTACGTAAAGACAAAGTGTTAGTTAGGTCTTTGCAGTTCCAAAATATTGATTCTTTGATTTTGATTTTCTTATTTTTTTAAACGATTTATCGATATAGATATATAATGACCGATGGACTTTTAACGGGATTATTGAGAGAGAGAGAGAGAGAGAGAGAGAGAGAGAGAGAGAGAGAGAGAGAGAGTGTGTGAGAGAGAGAGAGTGAGAGAGAGAGAGAGAGAGAGTGAGAGAGAGAGAGAGAGTGTGAGGGAGAGAGTGTGTGTGAGAGAGAGAGAGAGAGAGAGAGAGAGAGAGAGAGAGAGAGAGAGATCTGAGATAAATTTGCTTAAATAGGTTGTGTTGAATAGTTTGTATGTAACAGTATGTTTGCAAGTACAAAATATCCTTATTATTTAATATCTAATTTAACTTAACCAAACCTAGTATAACAACCTAACTTTACCAATAATAACCTACTTAACCAAGCTTAACTTAGCTTAACCTAACCAAAGCTAATATAATAACCTAACTTAAACAAATTTAACTTAACTTAACCAAACCTAATATAACAACTTGACTTAACCATACTTAGCCTAACCTAACCAAACCCAATAAAACAAGCTAATTTAACCAAACTTAACCTAACCAAACCTAATATAACAACCAAACTTAACCTAACATAACCTAACAGCCAAACTTAACTTAACCTAGCCTAACGTAACCTGACCTAATCTACTTATATGCTAACAAAACATATTTACTATTACTCAAAAATTCTTTAAAAAAAAGTTATGAAACATTCATTCTAGTTATATAAAAAATATGCCATGTTAAATAACACTTTTTTTTATTATTTATTATTAAATATTACTTTTTTTTGTAAGGTGAATTGTGTCTATAGATTATTATTGTTTATTCTTTTATGCACAAAAATCCATCGGAGATAAAGCGTAAGGGAGCATGTCATGTTAAATAAATAAATAAATAAATAAATAAATAAATAAATAAATAAATAAATTAAAATATGAGACTTTGAAAGAATTAATGTGAAGATTGAATCTTCCCATTTCTAATAAAAGGTTACAAGGGAAGATAAATATCCTCCTAATATATATATATATATATATATATATATATATATATATATATATATATATATATATATATATATATATATATATATATATATATATATATATATATATATATATATATATATATATATATATATATATATATATATATATACTGCCCGCTTTACAGGTGGGGTCAGGCCTGGCTCTGAAGAAGACTCAGGCTTCACTGGTAACGAAGAGTTTTCAGTAGGTGACGTTTCGGCGCCGAACTCTGCCCAGTATCCGGCAAGAAGGTTAAACCAAGATTGTGAATCACCAGACGTTCCTTCTTGTGTCTCTGGTAACTATATATACGGTATACATGCTTTTCATATATATATATATATATATATATATATATATATATATATATATATATATATATATATATATATATATATATATATATATATATATATATATATATATATATATATATATATATATATATATATATATATATATATATATATATATATATCTAAGGTTTATTAATCTCTCTCTCTCTCTCTCTCTCTCTCTCTCTCTCTCACTTTTTTTTATTGTTTTTCTGATTTTTATTCTTTTTGTATTTCATTAACTATAATTTTTTTTAAAAATTTAAATAATTAAAATAAAGATATAAATATTCTAATTAGATAATTTCATTTTAACTTATCATTATTTATTTATTTATTATTATTATTATTATTATTATTATTATTATTATTATTATTATTATTATTATTATTATTATTATTATTATTATTATTATTATTATTATTATTATTATATTATTATTTTTATTTTTTTTTACGAGTTTAATTAATTACAATTTTTATTTCAAAATTTTACTCAAAATTTGAGATTTTATTAAAATTTTTTTTTTTTTTTTTTTTTTTTTTTTTTTTTTTTTTTTTTTTTTTTTTATTTAAAATAAAAATTGAGCAAAATTAAAATTATTTGTATTTATATAATTCAGAAAATGTGAGCAAATGGTGCAAAATTATTGTAAAATGCGCAAAAATGTGCGCAAAACGTTAAAATTAGCAATTTAAATTTTTCACTTTTTTTATATATAAAAATTAAAATGTTCTTAGAAACCTTCGAATTTGAGCAGCTTAGTGGGGTAAACACCCATTAACTCTAATTTAAATCAACAGGTGTCCCCGAGCAGAACATTGACCAGCTTTTAAACGATGGTATCAAGGACCAACAACTGACTGAAAATTTATGCTACCAAGAACTCACCAGTCATGATGACCTTAAGAAAATGGCAGAAATGGAAAAAGTAAAGGTAGGAATCAAGGAGATCCTATTTCTAATAAATAAATGAAGATTATATGGTTTAAAAATGGAGCAGTTGGTTGTACAACCTATAAAGATAGGTAGGATGCAAGGAGATTCTGTTCGTAAAATGTAAATGAAAAATAAACAGAAATAAATATATAAACATAAAAATAAGTAAGTAAATACATAAATAAATGAATGAATAAATAAATAAATATATAAATAAATAGAAATGAAATGGTTTTCATTTTAAAAATAGAACAGAAATTGGTGGGACGATGGAAAGATAGGATAAAAATTGGGTTATAGTTTAAGGGTAGTTATTTTCAAGGGGTACTTTGGGGAATTGTTATTGCCCCTCCCCCCTCCAAAAAAAAAAAAGCCTTCAGCAAAATTCCAAATAAATTATCATTCACAAAAATTGTGAATGCAAATTTTTTTATAGATTGTATAACCACTACTTTCAAACGAAGGTAAATAAGAACCCCCCTCCCCCGGGAAGATAGTATATGCCTGCTTTAGGTTTTGGGAAGAACTATTTAGCATTCATTTCTTTACAAAGTAAAACATAATAATAGTAATATAAATTCAAATGAGACTCTCGTTCAATAATAATTCTAAAAAGTTTTGATGAATTTGGAAGAAAATTTTCAAATTTCAAAAATTAAGTAATTATAAATAAATAATAAATCTATAGTTTCAAGGAATAAATATTTATAATAAATAAATTATAAAAATTTAATGTTATTATTATTATTATTATTAGTAGTAGTAGTAGTAAAAGAAAAATATTTCAAGAAATATTAAAAAATATTTCATTTATAAATATTTATTTTAAAGACATTAAAAGTAATTTAAATCTTTAAAAACTCTTTAAAAATAAAATAAAAAATATATTTTCTATAATTTAATGTAAAATTATTTAAATAAATTAAAATTTATTATTTGAATTAAAAATTAGTAAAAATTATTTAAATTAATTAAAATTTTCTAAATTTAAATTTTTTTTTTAATTAAATTCAAATTTCTTTTGTCTCTATCTAATATTTAATTCAACATATTATTTAATTTTATTTAACTAAGCATTAAAAAATCTTGATAAATATTTAATATTTAAATGTTATTATCTTTAAAAAAATATTACACTATACTAGATATTTAAATTATTACTTCAAAAATTTTTCATATATAATGTTTGATATTTAAATTTAATAATTGAAAAATATGATATTTAATATTTAAATCTAAAAATCCAAAATTTTAATATCAAAATTAATTAAAAATCAATTATAAATAATTATAGTTTCTATTATTATAATTATTTAAAAATATTTTAATTATTTTTACGTGATATTTTAATATTTCATGTTTTACAAGCAATTTTATATTTCATATTTTCATGATATTTTAACATTAATATTTAAATATTTTACATGATATTTTATATTTTATAATATTTTACATATTAAGAATATTCATCTTTTAAAATGTTTAATGTTTTTGTATTTTACATATTATTTTATATTTCATGATATTTTGCATTATATTTAATATTTAATATGTAATATTTTCATGATTACATTTAATATTTTCAAATTTTACACGCAATTTATATTTCATTATATTTTGTATATTTAATATTTTTATTATATTTTAAAATTTATTATATTTATATTTTACATATTTTATATTTCATGATATTTTGCATGATATTTAATATTTTTGATATTTTAAATACTTAATTATTTTCATATTTTACATGCTATTTTGCATTTCTTGATATTTTGTATGATATTTAATATTTTCATGATATTTTAATATTTCCATTTTTTACATGCTATTTTATATTTTATGATATTTTGCATGATATTTAGTATTTTCTGGATATTTAACATATTCAATAATTTATAATATATTAAATAAAATTAATATTTTCATATTTTACATGATATTTAATATTTTCATGATCCTTTACATGATTATTTAAATGATTGAGTAAAATTTAATATTTTTATAATATATAAATGAATATGATATTTATTTTTTTTGGTAATATTTAATATTGCTTCATGATACATTTTTATAGAATATTCAATATTTTTCATAATTGTAAGTTTGCATGATTTATTTTTAATTGATATTAAATCTTTTATCAAAATATTAATTTACATTCTGTTTTTTATTATATTTTTTATTTAGCATGATATTTAATATTTTAAATGATATTTTAAATTTTAATTTTTACAATTCTTACATGATATTTTGAATTTTACAGGTTAATTACCTAATATTTTATTTGTATTAATATTTTTACACGATACTTATAAAATATTATGTGATATTTTATATGTTTAATATTAAATATTTTTAAATAATTAACGCTATATTATCGAGCATAATTTATTACTACATGTCAAAACTATTTTAATGTTATAGTTTCTTTAATTTTATAGTAGGAAAGGTGGGAGACCAAGGAAGGGGCATTTCAGTGGTAAGAGCCCATTCCCTAAAACTTAATTTGAACTCAAAATTCTTCGGAACTCTCACCCAAAATTTTTTATTATCCCTACGCTCATAATTGAGAATATTATGATATATTTTACAGGTTATTTTGCCAAAAAAAATTTATGAAGCCCTACTTGTTGATCATCATCTCCTCAACACCGAATATAAAAAGAAACTCCGTTCTTATAGAATTGAATT
>SEYY01023690.1:90000-92500 GCA_009176605.1 Armadillidium nasatum
ATACACACACACACAAAAACCTGTGTTAAGGTGATTTCAATGTACCATATCTGTGTGTGAATAATTTAAATCCTTACAATATAAATTCGAGTCCCTAATAAGAACAAAATCCTTTTAATCCTCCTGACGGTGGTAAGGGAATCAGGTAACCCCACAGCAACAAAATTCAACATTCCTCTTGCTTTTATCCACAAACTCTTTCCATACCGAAGGAAATTTTGGACGAATATTTTTGGATAAAATTCTATTGGCTTTTATTTCGCAGTCCAACCAATGGAAAAATGCTTCACCCAAGTCCTAATAATAATTAAAAACAAAAATAAATAAATAAATTCAATACTATTAACTAAGCAATAATAAATAATTATTTACCATAGTAAAATAAATAGATTAGAATCAAAGCTTTCAATTTTTTTTCATTCTCTTAAGATACTAAAAGAAAAGCTGAAATAAACTAAAAGCTAAAATAAGCTAAACGGATACTGCTCTTCAGAACTCTCACGTCGCATAACTCCTCCATTGAGAAGAGTTCGTGCGACACGCCTTTCTACACAGTCTTATCCTTTCTCTGTCCAACTCTCATACCCCAGACTTAACCGCTATAATCAATCTTACATATACTCTACTGGTAAAGTCTGAAACAAACTCACTTTGAGCTTTCCAAACTTCTTTTCAAACGCTGTGAATCTGGACATGTCAGCCTCTAATGACCAAGATAGGACTTTTCCAACTCCGGTAGAAGTTGGTATGCCTCTGGCTTTTACCCACCGGAGGATATAGAAAATAAAATAAAAAATATACGCTTTTCCGTATTTCAATCCAATGGTCAAATTTAAAACTGACTATTCATTCTATGGATACGTTAAACCTAAACACGGTAAACAAAACGTGTTCTACATTAAAAAACTAAAAATATTACTGAGAAATTGAAATGTTCTACGCAACTAAGCCATATATGTTTACTTTAATACATAATAAAAATAATACTTAACAAACCTTCCATTTATCTAAACAATCATCGCAAAATCCCAACCACTTCTGAATTTGTTCGAAGCGTGTTTTTGTTGCCTTTATCCGATCAGAAAGAGGTTTCTGCATTTTCTTGCTATTAAAAGTGTAGTCAACTTTCTCCCGAAGAGCTCTCAAAATAACGTACCATATCGCTTTCACTTTCGCCAAACCAATAGTCCGGTCTTCAATTAAGTAATAAAGTACAAAACCTTCAGAATTTTTTGATTTCCGCATCTATAAAAAAAAAACAAACAAAAAAATTTATTACAAATGACCAAGATAGGACTCATATATATATTCATATATTCGAGGAATATCAAATCTAAGTTACAATAATATATATATATTCATATATGAAAGAATGCAAATATTCACTTTTGTTTTAGGGGGATTAACATAACTAATTCTACAAATTCAATTGAAAATAACAAAAATAAACTTTTTAAAAAAATTAAAAAACATTTCGGTAATTTAACTTCCCAATAAACATATATTTTTATTTTAATACTACAGTGAGAGATATTAAATACATCTTAAGTAAGAGTAATATCTCCACAATAACTACTAAAAAAAAAATATAGCTAAAGAGAGAAAGAAACTGAAAATTAAAATAATATATCCAGGAAAAATATGATAGAAAAATTAAAAAGAAAAAAATAAATAAAAGTTTAGAAGTTAAAATTTATTAATTTGCTTTAAATGTCACAATTAATAGAAGCTGAATTAAATATAAAAATATTTTAAGTAAAGCTATGCCAAAAAAAAAAAAAAAAAAATATATATATATATATATATATATATATATATATATATATATATATATATATATATATATATATATATATATATATATATATATATATATATATATATATATATATATATATATATATATATATCACAATATTTTCCTTCACATCTTCAGTAGATATCGAATAGTACTCAGGTATTGAAATTCCAAAGAACTTGAAAAATTCCAAGCAGGTTTGAGGAGGAATGGTTGTCAATGAATCATCATCCTCCTTTCCAGGTAGTGACGTTAACATCAAGCCATATATTGTTGATTTTTTCAAGTGTGAGAGATCAACAATATGTTGATAATGTGGCTGTAATAACTCGCCAACTATTGTCGTTTTAGTAGTACTTAAAAAATGCTTCAAAATATTTAATTTTGACTCTTCCATTTCATTAAAGGCGTCTAAAACTGCTTCAGCCACTGTCTTCGCAACCATAAATCTAGACTCGGTGTATTTTTCAATGTCAGAGTATGTCTTGAACAGCATATGAACATTCTTAGAACCAGCAATAATAAAGTATTCGCCACCAATTTTCCTATTTACAGATAAAAAAAAATATTCAATTAATAAACAATGCAAATGTTAATCCATATTATTAGAAAGCCCTGCCTCATAAGCACACAAATTTTACTGAAATTTTAACAGTTCATCTATTTTTAATAAAAAGCAATATTCAGGTGTTTCTTTTATAC
>SEYY01023690.1:97500-135000 GCA_009176605.1 Armadillidium nasatum
CTTTTACATATCTAGACATCGTGAATTCCAACAATCACCTGCGGATATACCAGCAAGAATGTGAAATAAAAATTTTTGTTTAAAAAACAAAACAAAATCGATGATATAAAACGTGGTGCAATAGTATAAAAAGGTTTAAACATTCATCTAGCATGACTGTTGAAATTGTAGTCAACAGGAACACAGTATAAATATAAATACTAAATATACAGTAGGTTAGATGAATAGGGGGATTCATCGACAAGAAGGGATAAGCCTCTTTTGCATTTGAGTATAAATTCAACATGAACGACTATTTTCAAATGAAGGTCGTCCACGGTTCGTTCTATAAGATTGCCTATTTTAAATATATAAGTTACCACGTCATTAATTAGTCAAATTTTTGAACGAATTTTATCGTTTTTCCTGTAAAACTTTTATAAAAAAAAACAAATGAAGTCAAATATAAAAATATTTGTGATTATCAAAATAAGCCATTATTATTTATGAAACCCACGGTACATTTTAAATTATTTTACTTATTTGGCTGCAATAATATGGATTCCTGATTGTCCTATACTTACGACATTGATCTGAATTAATACTTTTACTATGACATAGGAACATAGGAAAATAGACAGTAGAAGCCACAAGTGCCTATCGAGACTGTCCCAGTCCAAACAAATAATAACAATACTAATACATGCACGAAAGACTAGGTCAATCCTATCCCTAGTTATCAGTTTATTCATGCAAAGATAAAAATAAAACTAAGCCCAATTATTCATGCAATATTCAATGAACCATTACCCACTACCAAAAAAAAAAAAAAAAAATAAAAAAAAAAAAACTGCCCGTTAGGCTTAGTCATAAGCTGATCTAAAAATTCATATATACCCGCCAATTCGGTTTGGAACATAGGAAAATAGAGACAGTTAGAAGCCACAAGGGCCTATCGAGACTGTCCCAGTCCAAACAAATAATAACAATACTAATACATGCACGAAAGACTAGGTCTATCCCATCCCAGTTATCAGTTCATTCATGCATAGTCATGCATAGATAAAAGAAAAACTAAGCCCCATTACACATGCAATATTCAATGAACCATCACCCACTACAAAAACTGCCGTTAGGCTTAGTCATAGGTTGATCTGTTGATCCAAAAATTCATATATACCCGCCAATTTGGCTTAGTCAGATTATTCTATATAATACCCAAACCATCCATATATCTATCTAGCCCCTTTTTAAATTTGACAAGAGAATCACAGTCAACAACCTCCCGTGGCAAGTCATTCCAAAAATTAACAACTCTATTACTGAAACAGTATTTTCTTAGATCGAGATGGCATGGCTTCTTTTTAATTTTCTTGTTATGTCCTCTAGTTACTCTTCCATGGTCCACTATGAAGTATTTTTCAATCTCTGTATTACTGTCAGATGCAAATATTTTGTAAACTTGTATCATATCCCCTCTGAGAAATCTCCTTTCAACTGAGAACATTCCTAACTCCTTCAACCTCTCTTCATAGCTCTTATTTTCAAAGCCAGAAATCATCCCTGTTGCTCGACGTTGTACTCTCTCCAGCATATCTATGTCTTTGGTCAAGTTATGCAATATAATACCATAACCATAGTACCTAAACCATCCGTATATCTATCTAGACATGAGCTTGTGTAAAGTCGGATCATAGTATGTGAGTCGGATCGTGGTTGGGCTCTTCAGGGTGCTTTTCTGAACCCATTTCTATTTTGAAAAAAAAAAAAAAAAAAAAAAACACACACACACACGCGCGTCTATGTTGGAGAGTAAGGTCACACATGGTAAGGGTTTTCACTTGCTTCCAAAATTTATTTTAAGGTGCGGGAAGTGGCTTTTCATACTGGGACATTTTCTTAGTGCTGTGTTCACCTTATGATTTCGTTGTAGAATTTTTGTACTAATTTATATAGGTGCCTGTGAACTAATTTTTAATAATAGGATATCTTGGAATATATTTCATAAAGGTAGTGTTCTCTGTTTAAGTTAGGCCTAGGGCGAAAAGTTCGTAAATTATTTTATTATGGGTAAAGGTGTGGATTGTTTCTGACTTTCGATTGTCCGAAAATATCGATAAAAAGAACGTTGCCAGAGGTACCATTACACTAGACATACACAATTATTATTACTTACTTTTCTAGCAGAACCTAATTCGACTTATCATAACCTGAACTACCGAAGATGCCGTAATTTAACTTAAATAATAATAATAATTTTAATGTACTTATAGTTTATAACATAACCAAAATTTAAGGTATCAGAACTGAAAAGAACAAATTACTCTTATTCGTTAGGTATAAAAGTATTGATTAAAATAAAATATTGACGTAAAAAAATATCAATATAAAAAATATCGAAGGTCAGAAACAATCTACACCTAAGCCGGGTAAAGGTCGCTGTGGCGGTAAAAAAGAAAAAGAGGAAATCAAATGAGAATTTAAATTTGGATGATGAAACTCTCCCCAGTTCTAGTAATTCAAGTGTGGTTTCAA
This sequence comes from Armadillidium nasatum, assembly GCA_009176605.1. Lineage (NCBI taxonomy): Eukaryota > Metazoa > Arthropoda > Malacostraca > Isopoda > Armadillidiidae > Armadillidium > Armadillidium nasatum. Next base: position 100,015 of record SEYY01023690.1, read on the forward strand.
ATTCTAGTAAAGATTTAATTGACGCAATAAGTCAGGCTGATCAGGAACTTGGGTTTTCCTGACCTGACTTCTTGGTTGGGCATAGAGGTGGCAAATGAATTTTAATAGTAAAAAATGTAAAGTTCTTCATGTAGGTTACTCAAATGAAGGATTTAATTAGGAAATGAATGGGGATTGGCTTGAGCCTGTGGACCAAGTAAAGGATTTATGTGTGATTATTAGCAGTAATCTGAAGATGGGTGATCAATGTTTGGAAGCAAGGAATAGAGCTAATAATGGTAATAATTCAATCTGGTACAAACCTCTATTTTGCACTATATTAAAAATATGAAGTCAAAATATGTTTAAATGCATTCTACACATAATTTTCTTTCACAGAAGAGTAATATAAATATATAATAAAAAGAAAAACCATGGCAGTAGGCCTAATCTAATGCCAATGTTGAATCAATCAGGCCTGTATCACACACAAAACTTCGGTCATTCAGGTTATGATATGTCGAACTAAGTATGTTAGAAAACTAAATAATAATAATTATAGGTATAAATGAAATGAAAGCTAAATAATAATAATGCAAATGTTAAAAATTTGCATTGATATTTCGATATTATATTCAATTTGGCACGATACCTTTCTCTCTCTCTCGAGAGAGAGACAGACAGAGAAAATGGAATTAAATAGTGAACTAAAGTAAAAGAGAAAATGTTACTAAAATGAACTAAAGTAAAAAGAAGAATATATATATATATATATATATATATATATATATATATATATATATATATATATATATATATATATATATATATATATATATATATATATATATAATTCATGGTTTAATTCCATTTTCTTTTACTTTAGCTTGTCATTCAATTCCATTTTCTCTTTTAATTATGGAAAACAGAGGTGCTAAAAGTTTATTTGAAACGAAAAAATAGGAAGTTTACAAGACAGTTAATTGCGTTTTTGCAGAGAAATAGTATTTTTATTTTAATAATTTTTGAGGGATTTTCTTTTTATTATGTATTTATATTATTCTTCCATGGAAGAAAAGTATGTGTAGAATGCATTTAAACATATTTTGACTTCATATTTTCAATATAGTGAAAAATAGAGAGGTTTGTGCCAGATCGAATTATTACCCTAATATGTTAGGTATAATTAATCACAATGTAGTTTACAAGAACAAAGAGGTTATAAGCAAGCTATATAATAGCTATGTTAGGCCAGCATTAGAGTATTGTGCACAGGTTTGGGCTCATTTAAGAAAAGACATTTATATGCTGGAGAGAGTACAATGTCGAGCAACAGGGATGATTTCTGGCTTTCAAAATAAGAGCTATGAAGAGAGGTTGAAAGAGTTAGGAATGTTCTCGGTTGAAAGGAGATTTCTCAGAGCTCAGAGGGGATATGATACAAGTTTACAAAATTTTGCATCTGACAGTAATACAGAGATTGAAAAATACTTTATAGTAGACCATGGAAGAGTAACTAGAGGATATAATAAGAAAATTAAAAAGAAGCCATGCCATCTCGATCTAAGAAAATAGTTGTTCAGTAATAGAGTTGTTAATTTTTTGAATGGCTTGCCACAAGAGATTGTTGACTGTGATTCTCTTGTCAAATTTAAAAGGGGGCTAGATAGATATATGGATGGTTTAGGTATTATATAGTACAACTTGACTAAGCCAAATTGGCAGGTATATATGAATTTTTAGATAAACTTATGACTAAGCCTAACAGACAGTTTTTTGTTATAGTGGGTGATGGTTCATTTAATATTGCATGTATAATTGGGCTTAGTTTTATTTTTATCTTTGCATTAGTGAACTAATGACTAGGGATAGGATAGACCTAGTCTTTCATACATGTATTAGTATTGATAGTTATTTGGACTGGGACAGTCTTGATAGGCCCTTGTGATTTCAAACTGTCTCTATTTTCCTATGTTCCTATGTATTAAATGAACTCAATACGTAAAAGTTAGATGAGAAGATACTTTCTTGGAAAGATCATGAGCAAGTTTCAAAGAGGTTGGGTGTATTGATGCCCCTTCAGAATTTCTTCACACTACCCCAGTTGATTGTTCTCTATAGGGGTGTTTGCCCCTGTATGGAGTATGCTTCTCACATCTGGGGTGCTTCTACTCATACAGCTCTCCTTGAGAAAGTAGAGTCTTACGTCTCATTAATTCTCCCATTCTTACCAACTCTCTCCAATCTCTTTTTACCTATTGAATTATTGCATCAGTCTCTCTATACTACCGTTGTTACAACAGACACTGCTCTTCTGAACTCTCTCTTTGCATACCTCCCCCATTGAGAAGAGCTTGTGCGACATACCTTTCTGCACAATTCTTAAACCCCAGACTTAACCAGTATGATTAATCTTACATCTACTGTACTGGTAAAGTTTGAAAAGACTCTATCTTTTTTTTCTAACTCCCTTTGACTTGCACATTTTCAAGCGGTGTGTGTCTGAACACGTTGGCCTCTAATGACCAGGATAAGACTTTTCCAACTCTGGTGGAAATTGGTAGGCCTCCGGCCTTACCACTGGAGGATATATATATATATATATATATATATATATATATATATATATATATATATATATATATATATATATATATTATATATATATATATATAATATATATAATAAAAAAAAAATAAAAAAAAAAAAAAAAAAAAAAAAAAAAAAAAACATTATTATAAAAAATATATAAAAAAAATAATATAATTATAAACCAACCAAAATATTGTTTTAGAGTTTGCTAAATTCTTTCTTTTTTTCTTTTGTTGCTTTTCGATTCCCTTGTGGGATCGATCAAAAGCTTGGCTCTGTTTTAACTTTTTGTTTTTCTGATTCTAACTACTGTTTTATTGTTTTATGCTTTTACAAATATTTTTGGCTCATAAGTGTAGAAATTAAGGGTTAAATGTGAAGTATATATATATATATATATATATATATATATATATATATATATATATATATATATATATATATATATATATATATATATATATATATATATATATATATATATATATATATATATATATTATCTACTTCTACTATTTTATTGTATTCTGACAACCTTGTATTACAGTATATTGCAGAAAATAATGAACAGTCTAAGAAGAAATATGACAGCCTGCGTTCAAGTATTTTACAAAAAAAAAAAGCAGTCAAAAAAAAAAAAAAAAAAAAAAAAAAAAAAAAAAAAAAAATTCATTTTTTAAAATTAAATTTTTTTTTTCTTTTTTTTATGAACTTCTTTTAGTTTTCAATGCTTAAATAAGGTATGTTTAATGCATTTCACCATATTTTGTCTGTATATCTTCAATATAGTAAAAATACAAAGATGTGGTGATGGACTAAATTTTTCACTATATATATATATATATATATATATATATATATATATATATATATATATATATATATATATATATATATATATATATATATATATATATATATATATATATATATATATATATATATATATATATATATATATATATATATATATATATATATATATATATATATATATATATATATATATATATATATATATATATATATATATATATATATATATATATATATATATATATATATATATATATATGATACAAAAAAAAAAAATTATTCCAATTCCAATACCAATTTCAGCAAAACTTCTGATTCCGATTCCAATACTGATGCCAATTTTCTCATTACTGTGAAAGAATAAGAATATACTTTTTAAAAAACCCGTAATATAATTCAGTTTGAGTAATGAGATCCTTCCAAGAAAGATTGAGAAAAAGAAATACTGAAAACATTAAGGACAGTGAAGGTTTGAGTTGTGTCGAAGGTTGTATTGAGAAGAGAGATGGATAAACTGAGGTTTGAGGCATTGAAAACAAACATGTTTTTTTTCCTGCCCCAATTTGAAAAACGAAAAAGATGAGAGGTCAGTTACTTTAAGGCCGCCATTCTAGTGTCAATTAACTGTTGCTTGGAGGTGCTGGGTGGCTTTCAAACTGAAAGGAGTAAGGAAAGGTGGAGTCATCAGCATAGGAGTGGATAGGAGATGAAGTAATAGAGAGAAGATCAATAATGAAAAGTAGAAAAAGTGTTCGGGATAGATCAGAACCCTGAGGAACACAACTATTAATAGATTTAAAGGATGAATGGTGGCTGTCTACAACAGCAGCTATAGAATGACTGGAAAGAAAATCATAGAGAAGGATAGATTCTGAAAGAGGAAAGTTTAAAAATCAAAGCTTTCTGCCAGACCCTATCAAAGGCTTTCAATATGTGCAGCATGACAGCAAAAGATTCACCAAAGAGTGGAAGACCAAGAGTCAGTGAGAAGGAAAAGATCATCATCAGTAGAGCGTTTCTTGCGAAAGCCATACTGTCAATCAGAGATAACATTAAAAGAATTGAGATGTTTCCAAGTCTTGCTCATAAGGATAATATTTGAAAACTTTAGAAAAAACGGAGGTCATAGGACGATAGTTGGAGGGTTGAGAGGGATTCCTTCTCTTTAGCACAGGCTAAATGAGCACACATTTCCGGCAAGAAGAGAAGACAGTAGGAGAAAGACAGAGACCAAATAGTTTACCAAGGCAAGGTGCAAGCTCGGAAGCACAAATTTTGATAATCACAGGAGAAATACCATCAGGACCAAACACCTTAGTATTAAGTTCAGAGAGAACAGAAATGACGTCTTTAGAAGAAATTACAGTTTTAGACATAAATGAGTTGGAGAGGGTTGAAGGAGGAGGAATAGCATCAGAATCGTCTAAAGTTGAATTAGAGGCAAAAGTTTGAGCAAAGAGTTCAGCTTTAGAAGAAGGTAAAACAGCAGCTGTGCTGTCAGAAGATACTACATGAGGGAAATAGGAAGGAGCAAAGTTAGAGTTGGCATTTTTTTTTTTTTTTTTTTTTTTTTTTTACAAAATTTGCTTTAAATTTTAAAATAACCAGAAATATGAGAATCAGAAAAGTTAAAGAAAAATTCTGATGCTGATTCCAATTCATCGTCCCATCACATATATATATATATATATATATATATATATATATATATATATATATATATATATATATATATATATATATATATATATATATATATATATATATATATATATATATATATATATATACCTGGTATATATAAAGGTCAAGGAGAAATGCGAGTGAAATTTTACCAAAATGAAGTTTTGGAGACTTTTTACAGAAATTTTACCAAAATGAAGTTTTGGAGACTTTTTACAGTATATATAAATATATTCTGTAAAAAGTCTCCAAAACTTCATTCTTATTAGTAAAATTTCACTCACATTAATTCTTTCCAAATGTATATATTTTCAGAACATGATCAAAATTTATAAAATAGCTAAATAAAGTTATTAATTATTTAAAATGAGTAAAAGCAAATGGTAATCAACTTTATTTTAGTGTATGAACTAATTATGAAAATTTGTACTCTGGTGATGCACAATGCTTCGAAGATCACCTTGTATCAAAATTGGTAAGATATAAAATCAAATCGTGCTAAGAATAACCTGTACGTTCTTAAAAACGTTTCTGTGTTCTTAAAACATCTCTGTGGTCAGAATTTGAGCTATTATTATAAATATTTGCTAACATATATTTACCTTTGAATATCTACAGTAATATTTGTAACAGTAGTTTTTTTCATTTTGAGGTATGAATAGTTAGTAAACTAGTGTCCTATAAATAATAAAGTTTGGTTAAAAGTTTTAAGTATATAAATGTTTTAACTAACATTCTCTATAGATAAAAAAATATATTTTTACCTAGTATTGTAGGCTGCACTTTTATGCTAATACTCATTAATGTTTAGGCACCTACCCGTTTGAGGGAGCAAATATGTATATATATTCACTGTCTTTGATCCACACCCATTTTCACTTATCACTATCATCATCAATGTCACCTTCATCTAAGAGGTCTGACTTTCTGAGAAGGAGAGCTTTTGTTTACATATTATTATTATTATTTTTATCACAAAAATTGTCAACTTAGGTTTTATTCTTTCAGGGCCAGGCAGTACCGGTCAAAGATATTCAAATTTCCAGAGTTCTGTTGGACCACGAAGTGGAAGGTCAAACCAACACAGAGACCTTAATTTTCATGCTTCTGCTCCCGCAGATCGTAGATACTTAATTTATTCTGAAGAACAAGAGAGAGAATATTTTGATGACGAAAACTTTCAAAATAGTGAAAATATTCCAAGTAGGAGAGAAGGTTTCTGCTCAAGCTCTGAGGTAGAGAGAGAAAAGAACATTTCTAATATAGACCACTCTTCAAATCAACAACAGTGTGTGAGGAGTTGTGTTAACAGTGTTCCTCAAATAAGGGTATTAAATGCTAGTCATGTTCAGAGTGAATATACTCAAAATATTCCTGACACAGATGTAGGAAGTTATGGTATAAGTATTGTGCCTACAAGCTCATCTACATACGAAGATGGGGAAGAGTATATAAGAACTTACAAGAGAAGATTCTGGATTCTTTTTGTATTTTGTACCTTGAATTTGTTTTCAGTAAGTATTATGTAAAAGGTTGTGATGATGATGATAATATGTATATATATGCTTTGATATAATTTTCTCACCTAGTCAAAGTGAGTTAACATCCTTCTATTTCAGTGCATTCAATGGAATACTTGGGGACCCATAAGCGAGAGTGTTTCTGTAGCTTTCCCAGACTGGGATTCATTTACTGTGGCTATGATGGATAATTGGGTGTGCCTCGTGTTTGTTATTTGTGTACTACCAGTTTGTTGGGTAACAAGAAAAATTGGCTTGAGACTGGGAATTCTTATATCTTCTTTTATTTTAGCGATTGGCCTTTGTCTTCGTTGTTTTTGGAAACAATCTCCTCCGTTTACAATGTATGTACTTATAACAATTGTTTTCAATTTGCCTTTAAACAGTAACATGAAATATTTGTCATGCAAAATTTTTTCCTATTTTCAAACTATGTAAATTTCAAATATATATATATATATATATATATATATATATATATATATATATATATATATATATATATATATATATATATATATATATATATATATATATATATATATATATATATATATATATATATATATATATATATATATATATATATAATATAAGAATGTGCCATTTATGCTCCATTTTAATTGGCATTTCAATGACACTCATCTTGTCATCACCACCAATGATTGCTTCTGTATGGTTTCCTCCAAATGAACGTACCACTGCAGTCTGTAAGTATATTATTATTATTATTATTAGTTTTTTTTTTTTTTCACAAATATTATGATTCTTTGAAAATATCTTGCTTGTATATTTTGATTTAATTTGTATATTTAATTTGATTGTGTGTTTGATACCTTATTATTATTATTATTATTATTATTATTATTATTATTATTATTATTATTATTATTATCATCATCATCATCATCATCATCATCATCATCATCATCATCATCATCATCATCATCATCATCATCATCATCATCATCATCATCATCATCATCATCATCATCATCATCATCATCATCATCATCATCATCATCATCTTATGATTGATTTCCTAATTATTGATGATGTTACTCCTAATATCATTGTTGATGTTTTCTATTATTATATTTTTCAACTTTACCCTTCCCAAATTTATAATTGACCCTTAAATTTGTGATTGTCATACAAAGACACTGAGACTCTATTTATTAAATTCAATTAAAATCTTGGTTGCTTTACGGTAATTAAAAAAAAGTAAAGATTCTCATTGGTTGTAACTTAGTTTAAAATTATGTATTTTTGAAATATTTTATATTTATCTGATCAGTTAAGAATTAATAATTTCATACAATTTTCCTTAAATTACAAAGTGTTTTTGTATTCTATCCAACTTAATGATTACTAATTTCTTTATTTTTTGTGTGTATTTATCTTTATCAATAGCCGTTATTTTTGCTGTTGGACAACTGGGTACTGTCGGCAGTTATCTTGAACCTCTGATGATTAGAGATCCTTCTTCTGGTGCTTCTTCAGAAGATATTAAATCTGATATTATGGTATACTTGTACATTGGTAAGTATACATCATGAAAAAATGTATAAATTCTTTTTTTAATTTAATTATTTCTTTATACATTCATTTATCTATTTGGGTTGTTGTTGTTGTTGTTGTTGTTGTTGTTGTTGTTTTTTTAAATAATGAGTTACTCTTTCAGTTTACTTGCGTGATTTGAAATATTTTGAAATTTTTTTTTTTTTTTTTTTTTTTTTTTTTTTTTTTTTTTTTTTTTTTTTGATAGAGAATCTTCAGCAAAAACTGTCGCTTTGTTGTTTGTTATGATTAATGAATAATTTTATAGTTAAAAGAATTAATTAATTAATAAATAGTAATAATAAAACAATATGAAGGGTTATAATTCTTCTGAATACAAATGAAAGTAATCTTTTATACTTCGTCCTCTGAAAATCTCAAATTGAGGGTGTTTCCAGACAATACGTCTGTGGGCGTACATCAGATGTTTAACGTTTTGTTTTATTCATATATTAAATGATGTTATTATTCAGATATTAATATTCTTGGCACTCAGAAAGATCATTAATAAATTTTTGCTTTTTCTGTACCGTATAACGTCAATTAACATATTTAGTAGGTAGTTAGAGCCTCAAATATTTATGGGTTCCCCATTACCAATTATTTCTTTAAAAAATAGTGCATGATGACGTTGTTTGGTGGTTTTAAAAATTTAAGTTAGTTTTAAGTGAAACCTGCAAGCGACCCATCCATGTTTTTTTTTTTTTTTTTTTTTTTTTTTTTTTTTTTTTTTTTTTTTTTTTTTTTTTTTTTTTTAACTAGAAATGTTTTAATGTTCATACTAATGTTTTTATTTCCACTTATTAAAGATGCTGTTCTATCTTACATTAAATTATTTGAAACAAAATTATATATATATATATATATATATATATATATATATATATATATATATATATATATATATATATATATATATATATATATATATATATATATATATATATATATATATATATATATATATATATATATATATATATATATATATATATATATATATATATATATATATATATATATATATATATATATATATATATATATATGCAGCTGCTGGCATTGGAGGTCTTCTATTTCTTGTAATATTAGCATATTTTCCCTCTGCTCCCCCTCTCCCTCCATCATACACGTCAACTACGGAGAGATTAAAATTCAAAGAGGGTCTTTTATCTATTGTGAGGTTTGTTTGTTTTTTTTTTGTTTTGTTTTTTTTGTCTTTAGAGACAGAAACAGATGAGATTTTGACCCAATGACATTGGTGTAATTATAGTAATCATACTTTTGCATTATTCCCATTTATACTTTGGTTCTTTGGTCTTGTTTGATATTCATCATATTTTTTTTTTTTTTTTTTTTTTTTTTTTTTTTTTTTTTTTTTTTTTTTTTTTTTTTTTTTTTTTTTTTTTTTTTTTTTTTTTTTTATTTCTCAGTGAATGAGAATTTTTGTGAATATATTCAGTCATATTTTCTACAGTAAAATACCAAGTTAGAGATGTGATAATAACTCGGTAACTTTTTAAGTGAACTTTTTTTTTATTTTATTTTATTTTAATTTTTGTAATTTTTTATGCTTTATATTAAATCTACGGAATTAATAATTGTCATAGTAATTATTTTTATTATTCCATTTTCAGAAACTGGAATTTCATTATTTTTGTTTCAATTTATGGTGTTGCAGTTGGCCCCTCTTTAGGATGGATTGGGGTCTTGAACTTCTCTCTAAAACCTTTAGGCTTTAATCAGGTAAGTGTTCCCCGTTCTAATTACTCGAATGATATAATTATTAATTAATTAAATTCATTTATCGTAATTTTATTACCCAAGTATATGTAATGTTGGTTTATTGTTGGTAATGTTAAGTCTCATTAATATAGATGTTGTTGTCATTATTATTTTTCAGGTGTTTCCCATATTTTTTCATATTGTTTCATATAATCCGCACTTTGTAATATCATTTTGTAAGTTACGAGAAGATACGGATTTTCTTTCCCGTACTTTGTATAATGTACAGTCGTGAACAGAAGTTCGTTCCTATTAAGCTGGAAATAAATATTTATATAAAATGGAGATCATCTCAGATTCAGCCAATCACAGTTCAATTAAGCCCCTCTCAATGTTTTTATTCTCTTTTTATTCAAAATTGAGCTTTTATGAAATGATCTCCATTTTATATAAATATTTATTTCCAGCTTAATAGGAACGAACTTCTGTTCACGACTGTACGTTGATGTTATGTCAGCCATTTTAAGTAGAGTATTTGAGTCGATTGAACTCACATTTTTAAAGTTGAGCAAGAACTGAAGTCAGAGTCCAGCTATTGATAGAACCTATTTCACATTCCTAATATGTGATTTCAAATTTTTGAAATTTGAAATACAAGATAAAAGTACTTCATATTTACTTAATACTTACATTCGATATGTCTCTAAATAGCTTTATAGTTTATGAAGTTATTTTCGATTAAAATAATACTTTATATTTATTGTGTTTATGCTCGACTTTCCTCTCCAGCAATTAAAGCTGTTTTAAAAAAAGGAATAGAGGATCTCACTTGCTTTTGAAGTAATTAGATTGAAGCCTGGTTTTATATATAGTTAAAAACATCTCATTGGCTTCTAACCCGCAGTGGCGCAGCTCTCGAAAGAAAAACGACAAGAACACTGAACAGACGTCATACGAAAAACCATGTCAGCAAGACTGAGACATAAAGCCGTTGACAGCAAAACGTTTAAAATCAAGTATGCAACTTGTTCAGGTGAAAAGATGCCTCAAATCGCTATAGCTTTTTTATTGTCCACAAGTCTATATTTATTTTACTTTTAATGATTCCTGGTGCAAATTAAGTAACTATATTTTGTTTTGAAAAGTATGTATTGCAATTTATTTTGAAAACTCATAGAAATTGATACTGCTCTTTGTTGTATGATCCACCAGATCTGATGACTACATAAAAAAATTATTGTTATAAAAGCTCCGATCTAGAATGTCTTAATAAACCCACCTGAAAAAGCGCATTTAGTAATTTAAGGAAACTATTATCTATATCAAGGGCTGGTATTTCGTGATACACGTTTAAGTGAAACACATGTAACATTAGAATAAACTATTATATTAACAAAATTGAATATTAGAGTTTGCTTCTTATTAGTTAAGTATTGTTCTTCGGTTGTAAATTCCCTCTCTCTCTCTCTCGCAGCTTTTTTTCTTCCTTTCTCCGGTGAGAAAACGAGCCATCTAGTTATTTAAATGAAAATCTTACCGAGATTCAAAATATTGAACATTTGCCTTCTTGTTATAGATATTAAGAGCAATTATAAAAACGAAATGATTGTAGACCAAAAACAAAGGTTAAATATAATAAATTTTGTAAATTAATATCCCTGACAGTAGTATATATATATATATATATATATATATATATATATATATATATATATATATATATATATATATATATATATATATATATATATATATATATATATATATATATATATATATATATATATATATATATATATATATATATATATATATATATATATATTCGCTGTTACAACAGTCACTGCTCGTCTGAACTCTCACGCCGCATACCTCCTCCATTGAGAAGAGCTCGTGCGACACGACTTTCTATACAGTTTCATCCTTCCTCTGTCCAACTCTTCGACCTCAGACTTAACTGCTATGCTCAATCTTTCATGTACTATACTGGTAAAGTCTGGAACACACTCCCTTTTATCTGTTTTCCCAACTTCCTTTGATTTGCACACTTTTAAACGCCGTGTATCGTGACATGTCTGCCATTAACGGCCAGATTTCCAGTATTTCCCCAACTCTGGTGGAAATTGGTAGGCCTCTGGCCTTTGCCTACCAGAGGATATATATATATATATATATATATATATATATATATATATATATATATATATATATATATATATATATATATATATATATATATATATATATATATATATATATATATATTATATATAATTTTTAATTTTAGGATGAAGCTATGTTTGTAGGTCTTCTAGCTTCATTTGCTTGTTGTTTCCTCACAGTAGTCACCGGGAGATTAGCTGATATGATGTATAGTTACCTTAAAGAAATCATCATTTTCTTGTTGTTAGCTTCGGCCGTATCCTATTACTGGTTTGTTCTGTTATACGAAGAAGTTATCCCTTTCTCAAAATGTAAGTGGTTTATTATTTCGTATTACTGGTGTTAATTAATGTTAAAATAATAAAGAAAATGAGGTATATGTAAAGGAGAACAAGAAGTATTGAAGGACTTATGAAGTGATAAGGATAGGTATTAGTTTTGAAGGTAAATGTACTTATGTGAACAAATTTAATAAACAAGAGTTGTCAGGGTCTTTTGAAAATTACCGGAGAGTGTAGGTAGCTTTTAAAAAGTAGAGAGACGGTGTGATTTATTTGGGTCAAAATGTTGACACCATAATTGAGAAAATCTTAAAGAAGTTCTTTGATTTTTTCTATTACTGTAGATTTATTAAAGTTACATATAACTATAAAATTTATTCTTTGAAGTATTTGGTAAGATATAGATTTTTAGGAGTAAAGATCATCCCGCACATAATGACTTTAAATTATGAAAACTTTGTTTGACATATATAAGATTGTCTCTAAAGAAATTAAGAATTAAAAGTGATTGGACTAGAAGAAATCAACTTTGTGTATTTGGGATATAAAATAAAAGATAACTGTTTGACCAATAGAAAATTTCCTTGTAACCGAAAAGGAGGTAAGAAAATAAAAGACATGAAAGAGAACGTGTAGAAGGATAGAGAAAAGGTAAAACTTTTACATTTTTATGCCTTCCTAGAGAATGTTTTATTTGGAATATTGTGGTATACAAATAAGATATATAAGATTGCGTCAAGTAGTCCTAACAGGTAAATTATATATTGATTAAAGTAGCACCCATGTATTCTGAATTTGTCTGACATTTTTGATATATATAATTTATAAATTCTGTGAATTCAGAAATTAATTGTCATTCATTTAATTTTGCAGGGCAAGTTTTTGTATCTGTGTCTTTAGGTCTGTCTCTGAATTATGCAACAATTCCACTTTTTTACGAATTATCAGTAGAAATCTTGTACCCTGCTCATGAGGTGTTGGTCGGAGGTGTAGTCACTGCCTTTGATAGTTTAACTACTAGTGCTTTCCTTCTTATATATTTATTTAGGACCATAGGTAAGATCTTGTTTTACTAGTTTAGTTAAAAATACTGATTTATTAATGCAATACTATTTTTCATAATAAAGAGTTGACATTTCCCATAATCCAGATTTAAAGAATAGATGTTTTAATTATAGAATTTATTTAAAAATAATTTTATCTAAGTTTTATTGCTTTGAGAGTTTATTATATTTCACAAATATAGTATTTAAACCAATACATACTAGTATTAAGAAATTATTGCCAATAAAGTGTTTTTATTGTTTGGTATCGATAGTTTGCTACCAATACCTAAACATATTTGCTGGTTCACTCCATCCCTGTAAGAAATAAAAGTTCCTAGTGACGATTAAAATCTTTTTCATATTTTTTAAGTTTATAAAAAGCTCACTTTTTCTTATCTCAGTTCCTCATATAACATTGTACAATGATATCTTTAAAATAAATTTCATATTTTTTTTTCCTATAATAGATGTAGTAGTATATTTATTAAAAATTATTAGTAGTGGTAATATTTATTTTCAGGATTTGGTTGGGTAAATTATGCACTAGTGGCTTCAAATGCCATACCCGCTTTTCTTCTCCTTTTTGTCACTCTACCCTACGGAAGAGCAAAACTGGACATACAAGATAGTGATCAGAGTGTTTGAGAAATTATTTATAGATAAACTATTTTGAGTTTGTAATTTATATAAAGATCGAAGACGCGAGAAGAAGAAAAGTTGAAAGGATTATTTATTTTTTTCTTTTTTATCGAACTGTTCGTAAATTTTAAGTATCAACGAAGCTATTTGGTAAGCTTGCTTTAAAATGTTTTAAAATTTTTTTAAGAAAAATTTTAAAAATAGTTTTACTTAATGATTTAAGAAAAGCATGAATTTTTTTTATATTTTCAATTTCACTTTTTAATTTTTAAATTCATAGTTCACCGTCCTCAACCACCTGTGATGTTTCTCTCTGAGATATTACAAATAAAAAGGGGTTTTATGGTATCGAAATCCTTCGTTTTTTTTTTTTAATATATATATATATATATATATATATATATATATATATATATATATATATATATATATATATATATATATATATATATATATATATATATATATATATATATATATATATATATATATATATATATATATATATATATATATATATATAATATATATATATAAATTAAATATTTCTAAAGGGATTCGTAAGTTTTTATTTTTTTATTTCGATTTATTTTTTTTTAATTCTTATGGTAAATTGGGAAAAGGGGTTGCTAGAAAATTTGCTCACTGAGTAGGAGTCACTATGAAAAGAGTTTGAGAAGCCCTGATTTAAGAATCGAATATGCAAAAAAAAATTCTGCTCACGAAAGGTAATTACCCTAATGAATAATTTTAATTTTCAATGTTTTTTAAATGATAATTTTATTCCGATACCTCAATATATATATATATATATATATATATATATATATATATATATATATATATATATATATATATATATATATATATATATATATATATATATATATATATATATATATATTATATATATAAAATTTTTTTTTTTTTTTTTTTTTTAATTTTAATGTAAAATATTTAAAATAAAAAAAAAAAAATGTATTTAGAGTTTGTGACTTAGTAATAACCAACATTTACCTCTCGAATTTGAGGTTTAATCATCTCTAGCTCTATGATCTCTAATTCATCCAACAGGAGATTATTTTTATTTGATTGAAGTAGGGAAGGCTCCAAGTAAGTCTTCCCCGATATTAAGAAGTATTATACTGTAAATAGTTTAGGGTATTTTGTTTTAGTTCAAAAAAATATATTTTTGTCGTAAAAGCTTTTGATTTTAACCTTTATGTCAGAAGTATAATTGAAAAATCATATAAAAAAAAATTTAATAAATATTAAATTATATATAAAAAAAGTCATAAATAAGAACGGCCCTTAATAAATCATTCAACCTAACTATTATGAAGGTCACCAACAATTCGTTTTTAACAGATGTTAGGGTTTGGAAGCTTCTCTTGCACTGGGCCAAATAAATTCCGTCCACTGTAGTAAGGCAGAGATGGTTATTTGATTACAAACTAGGTCTACAGAGGAACCTAAAATATTTTTGACTCCTTGACTTTCTTTGAATTTTCAACTTTGACTCAACCGCACTTGTTAGTTCCGACTCTTAGGCCGGTTGCTGCACGTTATAATTTTTAAGTTCTGACAGAAACATCCAGTATCAATGGTGACTGCGGTTACGTTATATCTTTCACAACCTTAACAACATGAAGATGAAAATGTGATATCTAGATATGCATTAAGAAGGATGATAAAAAAATTTTGTTGGTTGATCTGTTGATCCCTTCCAAATTGGCCATCATTGGTATGCTCAACAGGTTAACTTTTAAAACACACAAGAATTGACAACTAGTGGCTGAGATGGATGTCTTTGTTCTAACTGACGAAATTCCAAGGCACTATGATTTCTTTCTGCCATTTTCCCGCATGAATGATAGACACGAGCCTAAAAGAGTAAAATTGAAAAACAAAAAAAAATTAAACAGTTAAAATAAATATATTTTCAATTTCAATCACAGAGTGTTTATATTTATCGTTAAAAAATTTTTTGGTGTGTGAATTTCTTTAAAAATATTTGAATAGGTTTGACTTACAAATTTAGGAAACAAAAGAATTATAGTTATAATTGGGGTGAATGAAGCTAAGGGAGGAAAACCTCAATACTAGTAAATAAAGGTAAAAGGGGTATAGTTCAAAATTATGTTAAAACTTCAATAAAAGGTATAAAGCCAAAAAAAATGAACAGACTCCAGTGAAGAGTAATAAGAACAATTAAAGCGAGATGGAGAGAAGCACAAAAACTTTAGATCAGAAAGAAGTTAAACTAAGTTCACACCTTAACAAGAAAAACCAAAAAAAAACAAAAATTAAGAACAGTAGGAAGGAAAATTGATCGAGGAGAAAAGTTATATTTGAGTGGCAACAACCATGAAAAGGAAAGTCAACGTACTGCCTTTCCGATGACTGACAGAAATCGTTATTTATTATTATTATATTCATAATATACTCACTTTGAGGTAAACTACTTCTTTTTCTCTCTGATAAGCCTTAACTGTTGCGAAAAACTTTTGTGCCTCTTCCAACATGGTAGCTGCTTTCGTAAGATTCTCGGAATTAGACTGAACTGCACTACAAACCTGAACAGTTGGTGATATATTATATATATATATATATATATATATATTATATATATATATATATATATATATATATATATATATATATATATATATATATATATATATATATATATATATATATATATATATATATATCAAACTTTTCATGAAAAAAAATACTATTTTAACTGCAAAATTTTAAAAGACCATAAATAATGGGCAATAGCTCTCAAAATCAACCATTTTATTTTATTTTAGTTAAAAAAGTTCACATCTCACGGGCATTACTCTTTCCGAGGAGAGGAACTTTTCAAGATAATATATGCTTAGGATTCGCATGTGGGATTGAACCGGCGCCCTCAAGCAGTTATGTCGATCATTCTACCGTTTATGCCACGGTAGACAGCAAAATGAACCTATTTGTGACAAAATCTCAAAGCAAAACTTAAAATTTTAATTGAGGAAACTTCTCTTTATATACTATTTCAAACAGCAAATAATACTCCAATAAACCCTTCCGAAAATCTGCACTTATATATATATATATATATATATATATATATATATATATATATATATATATATATATATATATATATATATATATATATATATATATATATATATATATATATATATATATATATATATATATATATATATATATATATATATATATATATATATATATATATATATATATATATATATATATAATAAGCAAGTAGAAATCTGAGGTGGGTTTATAGTAACATTTTAGATTCAAAATCACCATAATTTTCAAAATGGTTACCATCCATTTCTAATCATTAATTTCATAGTACAAATAAATTTTATTTGGCAGGCAGCAGAAAAATATTTTCTTAAAATGGTGCCGAAAAAAATTTTATTAAAGGTAAGATGGAAAATCGGAAGAAAAATTTGTTTTATTTTTATTTGAATGGTACAAAGAATGTAATAGTATCTTAAGAAATAGAATCTAAACTGTTTTTGATTTGTATTTCTACTCTGGTGGGTTTCACAAGGGCACCTGACCTCCATTACAAGAAATTTGACTAACCTAACCATTCATTACATTTTATTTTAAAACCTTTTAGAAGTAAAGAGAATTTCCTTAATATATTAATACAACTTATATCATATTAAAAATATATTATTAAACTTACCACTCTTCATCAAAATTCCACCAAAGTATATTAAGGAAAAAACCCTTTAAGTAAAATTAGATGAAAAATAAATTAGAATTAAACTAACCTCTATCTTCGCCTGTAGTAATTTCGCTCTTCCTTGATCATAGATGGCACCACCGGCTAATATCACATCTAAGCCATTCTCCAAACTAATTTTAGACTCACGGACTATGCCAAGATGCAACTGCATGAAATTAACATTAAAAAATAATTAAATATTGTGAACACTTTCTTTAACTTCAATCATGATATGTTAAGAATATTGGATATTAAAAACAGCATATCATACAATTATCCATTAAATAATAATAATAATAAAAAATTCCCTCAATATAATAATAATAAATAATGTTATAACAACTGAAAATAGAAGACTATGAAGCTGCATACTTTTATCAAAAACTTTCCCATCACTAAGCTCTCAATTCATGCTTCCAATTTAAATTGAAAAAAAAAAAAAATATTGATTACAGTGATTAACTACAGTCACAATTTCACGAAAGGAATTTTTTTTTTTAAGTGCAAAGACTATTTTTAGGAACATGTTCTTGCTATTTGTTTATTGTATATAATTTAGGGATGGAGTGAAGTATCGGTATATTTTCAGGTTTCGGTACCGGTGAATTTTTAGGTATCGGTATCGGTAAAAATTTTGGTATATGAATGGATAAAGTATCGGTATCGCAAAGCATCGGTATATTTTCAGGTATCGGGTATTGGTACCGGTAAATTTTTAGGTATCGGTGAATTTGGAAGTCTTGGTATCGGTATCGGTAAAAATTTTGGTATCGCTCCATCCCTAGTATATATATATATATATATATATATATATATATATATATATATATATATATATATATATATATATATATATATATATATATATATATATATATATATATATATATATATATATATATATATATATATATATATACATTAATACAGCATTATTGTAATTGCATAAATTGATATTAAAAATTACTGATCTTCTAATCACGTAAATTTGTGTATACTTTTATGCTGACGGTGCTAATGCTAAAAAGAAGTGCCAAAAGGGGGAGCCTCATGGCTTAAGGATATGTACGAGGGCCAAGCTGAAATAAAAGTGAGCTTTGTAAAAATAGCTGGAAATTTGAAATCGTCGCAAGTTGGGCAAAACCATTCGTTCTGTAAGGTCACAATGTGTGGTCGTTAAAATATATCACAATGGCTTAATGCAAAACAATTGTCTTCTTAAATCTATTAATTAAAAGTTGAAGAATTTAACAATATAACAAATTAAACACTAAAGGTGAAATAATAATCAATAAAAGTGACATTGTCTCTATTTGCATTGTATATTTAATTTGCTAAACATTTTCGTCTTTCGTAAAGGGTTTTGGTGCATACTGTGTGCCTTATTATACCCGAGGTTTTAATAAATGTCTATCCTTTCCATCTACATTTGGCTAGTATTTTATAATCATTTTTCTACTATCTCATATCTACTTTAAATTACCCTCAAACAATTTTCCCTCTTATAATTTTAACATAATTATCACACCACTTTCATTGGTATCACTATTATTATTATTCAATTAGAGGAGTTTCCCCAAGATTCACACTTCTCCCAAAAGCTTGCCTCAGATCCCAATATATCTTTATTCATTCTACAGAGATTACACACTTCTTTGATTGCTTTTGTGTTCAAAATATTTTAATCTTATACACTTAATAATAACAATAAATTCTACAAATTACCTGAATACAAGATAAGTGCAATCGACCAAGAGCAATTAGATAAGCCATACTGTATTCCTCAGCCAATAAGATGGCGTTAACAACCGTCTCTAAAGCTGCACCTAAATTATTTCCTCCGGCTTGTGCTTCTGCCTCGAGCAATAAGGCTTTAACAGATATCTCTGGGTCAATTCCTTGTCCATTCTTTTCTTCCATTAGTTGTAAATCATTGTTGCGCAAATCAGTTGTAAGGATAAGTGCTTGGCTAAATGCACCTTTTGCTATAAGAAGTTCGATTTCCCTAAAATATTAAAATACATAATAATAATAATAATAATAATAATAATAATAAGCCATAACTTACAAAGCTCAAAATCTTTGGTAAAAAAAGAAAAACAAAAACATTTACACGAACTTAAAAACAACATTGGATAATACTAATAATAATAATAATAATAATAATAATAATAATAATAATTCAGACACAAATATTTATATTTACAACAAAACACTGGTGCATATTATAATTTAAAAATTTCCTCCCAAAAATAAAAAAATGAAAAACTTACAAAATTTTTGAGTAAGTAGGGTTAATGGCAGCCATATTTATAACGAAAGCTTTAGCTTGTGACCAAAGTCCCTGGTGTAGACTTTCATAAAACGTTATATAACATTGGGCGAACATCCACAATCTAGAATACTCCCAAGGCGAAGGAAACTGATTCTGCGTATGATGAAGAACTTCACTAGAGAGAGAAAACTCCCCTAAATTTGCTAATATTATGGCCAAATTACAAAGGGCGGCGCAAGTAGGACTTGCGTTAGATGGAGCGAATAAGCTAGTAGTTAACTGTGATGTCATGTGAAGAACGAGTTGTGAACAAACTGCCGTTAGATGAATGTTACCCCAAATAGACCAAAGACCAGCTTGAACACTCCACAATGCTGACTGTCCCCCTAAACCACCTTCTAAGTAAAGTCTACTGTGATTCGTCTGAGACAATGGCTCCAATAATCTCTGAAAGGGAACACAAAAATAAATTAATTTAAATATAAATTTTAGTTACTTAGGAGGATCTTATTTCGTCTTTCAAAATGTTAATTTTTTTAAAAACATTTTAAAAATATCAGTATTAATTAAGTAATTTAATTATTTAAAATTAAGTCTAGAGCTACATTATTTAAATACATTTAAAAAAAAAAAAAACATACACACACAAAATTCCAAAATTAATTACAATAAATTCATCAAATATACTTTAATGTATTTATTAGGTCGATAAATAAATATTATACAAAAACATGGCGGACACATTATAATAAAATTTTTTCCAATATATTTTGAATAATCATACATCCATTCATTACAGTATCACGAAGGTGCTATGCAAGCTTGATTTAAGTCCTTTTTTATTAATTCTAAACTCCAAAGTTTTTTAATCTATTAATCAACTCTGTTGCCTAGCACTATTCTTAATGAATTTACTCTTGTAGGCTTACTATGTACTAGTAATTTAATACCACGTACTGTCAGCCTATTTGCAATCTCCTGTGTAGGGTGCTCACTATGTAACATCATTGCTACTCCTCAAAGAACACTTTAATCTTTCACTAAAAACAAATCCTTCCTCATATGTTTTCTAATAGTGAATAAATTTATAATAGAAAGTTAAAATGTTCTTGCCACCCTTTTCCTTCGAAACTAAATCCTCAAAATAAAAATAAAAAGGGGTGAGATAGATGGAGACACGAGAATGAATTGAAAACTGTGAATGAGGAAGGACAATTAAAACTACTTTTCAATTTTCTCCTGATGATGATGGTAGTCGTATATTGTTTTACGATTATCAACTTAATGTCTTTTCGATTTTCCCCTCTAATGATACAGATAGTCCATTGTTTGGTGATTATCAACTTGATTTCATTTCCTTGAGAATTTACATTTGCTTATTAATAAAATGTCATAAAATCCTCTCACATCTACTTAAAATTCAAATACTTCAATTCAATTTTATGTTTATTTCTCATAATCACAAAGTAACATTATTTCACTGCTAAATCTCCGTTTTTTACACAAATTACAAATTACCCTACTAATGCCACATTAACTCCTACTGGCCAACAAAATATGACCTTGCAAATTTACCTGTGCCCAGAAATAACTTTAACATATCCTTTCTTAACAACCATATTCCATTTTTCAATACACGTACTTTATGCATGAAGTTTTCTATATGAAATTCATGGATAAACAAGTATGTACAGCACGTGAGATTTTTTTTATTTTATTTTATTTAAAAAAAAAAAAAAAAAAAAAAGTAAGTTTATATATAAAATAATACTTTCCTAATTTATAGAGGATTTCCTCTTGACAACCCACTTATAAGACTGTGGAACAATACATAGGAATAACAGATTCCTATGTACTGTTCCACATTTTTGTAAGTGGGTTGTCAAGAGGGATTCCTCTATAAATTAGCAGATTTTTTGTTTGTGAAATATTGTCAAACGAAGGAAAAATATAGGAATTTTCAAATTATTTGCATAAAACTAATGAAACTTGAGAAAACGCATACTTACAATACTACAATTTACTCCTATTACTACTACTACTACTACTAATAATAAAGTAATTACCTTTAGAACATTTGAAGGTTTCATTTTCGATTTGGCCAATTCAATAGTGTAGTTCAAGAGCGAATGCCAACTCAGGTAAGACAGATCCAATTCGCAACTCCGTTCTCGAGAACGTTTCATTAGGGTCAGCTGTTATTTAAATGAACGAAAAGTTTAATTAAATAAAATAATAATAATAATAATAATGCTTAAATACCATGGTGTTGGTAAATGTCAGGAGTATTACTAGTGATACAATTTTGGGTGTCAGTACTTGTATCGATTAAAATTTTGGATACCGATGCACTTCTACAGGATAAGTTATAATATTAGACACTTCAGAGGGTTCTTATATATAATTTGTATTCAATTCTATTGTTAGATTCCCATAACTAATAAAAGCTTTCTGAAAAGTTTATTTAAGATTCAATTTAATCAAAGATAGCAATTAATGCACAAAAAAATATGTGCTAACGTAGTATCATGTAAGTGTATATATGATTATGCATGGATTAATATGGAAATAAAAATATCATGCAACAAAACTTTATGGTTGAGACTCAAGTTTCACTTCAACCAAGTTAGAGCCCTAGATATAGTCGTCAGTATCAGAAATTCGATTTTATCTTTATTAAAGATGTAAAGGTTCAAACTAAATAAAATGTTCTCTCTTTCAACTCAATAACACTGTTATGGTCTTACCGTCTGCGAGTCTGACAAACAATAAAGCCAAGCCAATGCATACTGCAGTAATATTTGATCGTTGCATTCTTGAGCCAGTTTGATCGCCTCTTCAAGTGAAACTAGTCCAAGCTCCCTACAGGAAAAAAACGGACGTTAAAATGTAACATTGCATTAAATTTTTTTTATATCAAATTAACACATCAGTGATAGCAGTAGTAATAGTAATGATAATTACTTATGTCCAAATTGTGCTTGAAGGGCTGCCATGTTGAGGGCAGAATATCTGAAAGTTCTTGTAATATCCTCTCCACCTCTGTTGAGCTCCTTGTGCATGAGCTTACTGTCGTAGGCGCGTATCAGGCTATGGACCGCACCAATGTGTTCACGAACCCGTAGAAAATTCAAATAACTCAGGAAATGCTAATAATAATAATAATAATAATAATATAATGATAGTAATAATAATAATAATAATAATAATAAAAACAGATAGATAGATAGATACATAGATATTTTTCATTACAACATAAAATCAAAAAATAAAGTTTTAAAATATTAACAATTAAATAATACAAATAAGATGACCAAACAATATTTCCTTCAGGCAAAAAGTTTTTATTCTTTCAATCCAGCCATTAATAAAGATTCAAAAAAGTACGCCATGATTTTATTTTTACAGTCTACCAAAGATTCAGATGATCTAATGTCAGGTGGCAGTGAATTCCAAAGTATACTAAAAGTGAACAAAAAATTTTTGTTTTACAGCTATTACTCTTGGAAAGGGTTCATCCATTACGTTTATTTGCCTTAGCTGGAACTGTATAATAGGAGGCAGAAGCATTAGTTGTAACTCTGAAAGGTAGTTATTATGTAATGGTCTATGTATGACTTCTATTAGTTTTAAATTTGTATATATCTCTTATCTTAAGAATTTATATGTTTTACAATATCAGGAAAAAGTACCAAAAAGTTTTTTTAGAATTACATTCTGCATATATTGCGATCTATTTCTCCTCGAAGAAGAGACCAAATATCCACCCCATGCGACAATACCTTAACAAATTCTTGAGTACACCTGAGAAAAGTAAAAGATTTTTGCAGTTTTATGATCGAGGTTACTCTACATACGTCTGGACAAGGCTACCATTCTGGAGATCTTTACTAACATATCATTAACATGAGTGATGCTTTAAGTTGTCGTCAATTTCTACTCCCAAGATATTTATATGATTTAACAAGTTCCAGTTTAGTTCCCTCCGTCATTATAACCATGATACATTCCAAGAAAAATAATATTACTTTAAAGTTAAAAGTTGGGACAAGTGGCAAAAATGTCACAACAAATTTTTTTTCAGTTATTTTCTTATCAGAAAATAAATCTGTGAAGCGACTTTCCTATGCTTAACATGTCTTTCCTCTATTGAAAATTTTTGAATGATGATGATGATAATAAATAGTTATATAATAAAAAATAACCCCTACTCTACTACAAATAATAATTAAACTAACCCCTTTGCCCAAATCTGGACAATTTTTAAGAATAGAGGAAAGTGTCTGCTGTAACTGTGCAGGTAGCATCGCCTTCCGGTCATGCTGAAGAAGAAGGTACAATTGATCCTGAATAAAGATCTCTGCTTGCTGTCGAGTCTTAAGAGTTGCAACTGTCACAATGCTGCGAGCGTTCCTACAGAAGTAATAATAATAATAATAATAATAATAATAATAATAATAATAAAATATTATTATTTGTCAAAAAGAGACAGCAATTTATCTACCTTTTTGATTTAATTTACATTTACTTGTTACTCATCGATAATTCTTTTCCATTCTTTCTGATCACCATAAAGTCTTCCTTCACTCCAGGTGAACTGATAATAATCAATCCTTTCGTTCTGTTCTATGATCCCTTGTCCTAAAGAACAAAAGGGAAATCTTTGGATGACAGCACTCGATGTTAAAAGGCATCTGACAAGACGCGATATGAAAATTAAGCCACTGTTAATACTCTTCTTTCAGATTTATTTTTTGCTAATGATCAGTTTTTCTAAAATTTCTCTACATTATCAGTACTTCAAAGGAAGAAAACCTCTACTGTCAACATGGTGTTCTTTAAGGTTTTGCTTATCTCTCACTTTTTTCATTAACATGAACTAAAATTATAATCCTTTCCACTCTTATGTTGACATCACGAACGTCTATTGTTCTTTTTTCTTTCCCTGTTTCATTTTAGAACCTGGAAAATCTCTTATCGAGAGTAACTCACCCTTTTGAAATTTAACTGTTCAAATCGTGAACTTCTCTATACATACACCTACCCTAAACCTCACAAATTTATTTTCTTTGACATATTAACAGTTGTTCTTTTATGAAAATACTTTTTTTTTTTTTTACTATAACATCAATCACATAACTTGAAAGCTTCATGTCACTACAGAAATTGCAAGAACAAAAATAGATTCTGAAAACAGTGGTAAAATTGAAGGATTTTTTTTTCCTTTACCTCCAGCAACACGAGGATCTCATATATTACAAAGGTTGGCAAAAAAAAAAAAAATAAATAAATAAAAAAATAAATAAATAAAAAAAAAATAAAAAATATAAGACCCATCAGTTATATTTTGTAGTATTTTTATAATTTTGTTTAGAAAAAAATATTAGAATTTAATACATATACTTTCTATTATATACTACAATTGCCACAATGATTTTGCACTTGTTGCTAAAATAAAAATTTGATTCTCAAAAAAAATAAATAAATAAATAAATAAAACCCACTGGCCTTGTCACTTTTTTTTTTTTAATAAAAAAGTTTTTTGCCATACTTGCATGTAACTGTTTGAGAAACTTCACATCCAAGATAGCATTAATTCAACTAATTTCTTTAAGTTCGAACCTATGCCTAAAAGACTTCTATTTTCAGATGGTCTAATATTTTATATTGGGATGTGACGTTTTTTTTCCTATAGGTTATACAATAATATCCTTTTAATGTTTATAAAGTCAGTTAATACATGTACAGTCGTCAACAGAAGTTCGTTCCTATTAAGCTGGAAATAAATATTTATATAAAATGGAGATCATTTCAGGTTCAGCCAATCACAGTTCAATTAAGCCCCGCTCAATGTTTTTATTTACTTTTTATTCAAAATAGAGCTTTTATAAAATGATTTCCATTTTATATAAATATTTATTTCCAGCCTAATAGGAACGAACTTCTGTTGACGACTGTACATGAAAGATTATAAAGTGAATATTTCACTCATATTGATCCTATCATAGCATATAAGGAAATAAGACACTATAATTCTCCTATCAAAATTAATAAAGATATTATACTGAAAAGATTCCCACCTTCCTTCTTCAGATGCAGAAGGTTCAAAAAGATTTATTTTCTTGGATTTGTCTTCTTCAAAACCAGAAAGTTTCAAGGATTCCTCATCCTTCAATAGAGCAGTATCACACACAGAATCTAATTCAATATTCATAGATGTCTCTTCCATATCAATGTCATTAGTGTTCGTATCAACATCAGGCCTAGACATCTTATTACCCTGCATCAAAAATTCAAATAACAAATGATAAAACTTTTTGATTCATTAAAATATAGATAAGAAATGTATTCAAAAAACTTAGAAACAAAATGAAAATGCATCAGAGAAAATCAACAAAATTAAACTAACTTAATTATATAAGGTAAAATAACATACAACAAAAAGATCCAACGAGTTCCTTGCCTTTGAAGTAATATGAGAATCATCTTCAAGCATTGAAGGTCTATTTTTGTAACAAATTTCAAAGTAGGCAATATATTTCTTATACAGAGAGATTACATTTGAAAATCCAAGTCTTCGGAAAAGTAAATTCAGCTGCCGTAAATGAAGCCCTATTGAAATAAAAACAAAATATTGATTTTCTACTATGACTTATATATATATATATATATATATATATATATATATATATATATATATATATATATATATATATATATATATATATATATATATATATATATATATATATATATATATATATATATATATATATATATATATATATGATTTTGTTTCACTCTCACTCAAACATAAGACTCGACCTCTGGGATAGTTCTAATTACGATTTCTTTAATGGTATTGCACATTTTTTTTTTCTTTTAATTCCAATGAAGTTTACGGTGGCAAAAAATTATTATAATTTATTGATAATAAAACACCTATACAGAAAACATATATCTAATGTTGATGAACATTTTAATTTTCTCGCCAAAATATATTTATTTGCTGCATAGTACTGACTATAACCTTTTTACTCTGATCAAACCAATAGAAAATAAACTTTCATTTGCTAGTGTAAATATGAAATTCATTATTATTATTATCATCATCAACATTTTTTTATCATTAAAATTATTATTACTCTTCAAATTTTCATAAATCTGAGACACGACAGGTAATCTCCCCTGCATAAAGTCTAAGTGATTTAACTTTTCAATATATCTTTCCACTGATTAATAAATCTACCCACATTAATAATATATACTTAATATTCCCAATACATTTAGGGTGACTGTTCAGAAACGAACAATATTTTCAAAATTGAGATACTCATGCTTGGTGATTATGAAATGATTCTGATAAAAAGAATACAAGGCTGAAAAACTACAAAAATTGTTTCCACATAATCCGTTCTTTTCAGGATCATTAAGTAATCATATATTTCTGTCCAATTCTATTTTATAGCCACAGTTTCAAGACTTAAAAAATAATTTTATTTCAATAAGATCCAAACTTTTTCCTAAAAGCAATCTCAGACCTCTTAAATGAGTTATATTTTCAACAAAGGAATACTGATCCATATAAATATTTTGAGATTTCTTTTTTTTTTTTTTAACAATTTGACACAGGAAATAAAAACAATAATAATAATAATAATAATAATAATAATAATAATAATAATAATAACAATAATAATAATAATAATAATAACAATGACGTCAATGATACTGTTATATACATACCAACTAAGCTTGTCCAAAGACAAGGATACGTTTCACTCCTTGGTTGGTCTTGAGCACAATACTTTTCAACCGAATCAAATAGAGTTAGAAGAGCCTCTACCCCATTTCTATACAACTATATATATATATATATATATATATATATATATATATATATATATATATATATATATATATATATATATATATATATATATATATAATATATATATATATATATATATATATATATATATATAATATATATAATATATATATAATATATATATAATATATATATATATATATATTATTATTATTATTATTATTATTATTATATATTATTATATATTATATATTATTATAAGGCACACTCATTATCTAAGGAACCCATTTTAGAAATTTTAAAAAAGAAAAAAAAAAAAAAAAAAATTCAATTTTATTTAAAAGATCTGGTAAGATTTTCTTACTAGTTGAATAGACTATGTAACAATCTAGGAAATTAGATAAATGAGTTAAGAAAATTTAGTATATCCATTGTAAAAGAAATACAAAAGGAAAAAGATATTCATAATTTACGTCCTGTAATCCAGAGAGGAAAGCAGTGCAAAGTATTGAAGAAATATTTGATGATTCAACAAGATTCACAAGATCTGATAATGTCATATCGCTTCCCTGAGGCAAAATAAAATAAAAAATTATAAATATATTATATATATATATATATATATATATATATATATATATATATATATATATATATATATATATATATATATATATATATATATATATATATATGGCATGTGATTAACCAACCTGTATTAAATTTGCGATAAGCATACAAGTGGCTTTCCTTTCTTTTGGTGGAAGATTTGGACTTCGGCCACTAAACATGAACAAATTATCTGAAAATATATATATACAGAATATGTTATTTTAACTAATGAGTCATGTTCAGAGACAACAGGTTTAGGCAGGTAAATCATCAAAAATTTCAACAAATAAAAGCATCAAATCTCTCCATTCTTTTCTTTATAAAATCTTAAGTTTTTTAAAACATCACTACACTATTCCTCCTACCTCCACTCCCTCAAAAAGATCTCACGCTACAACTATATTTTTCGTTATATAAACCTAAAAGTTATATTAATTTAATAGAGAGGGATTGTGAGAGGGGAGATAAGCCTTTAAAATCTAAATGGAGAGAGGTCAAAAAATACAGTAATAAAAATAAAGTAGACATACATCACTTTTTATCAACAACCAATTTCAAAATCAAGGAAACATTGTGAATAATTAAAATTAAATAAGCATAACCCATGTATATAAATATTTGAGTATTAAATACGAATGAGTATCATAACAAGGAAGACTTCTTACCTGATTCAGACTCCCAGAACTTAGGCTTTAGGCTGCCATATTTTTCTATAAGAATTACAACAGCAATTTTGAAGGGAGAAAGAAGCTCCCTATCTTTCTTAGAATTCATTATATAATGTAGATAAATCACTTAATATCATAAAGAATTAATATTTCCATATTATATGTACATGTGCAAGCTAATGTTTATAAGAAAATTATATATATATATATATATATATATATATATATATATATATATATATATATATATATATATATATATATATATATATATATATATATATATATATATATATATATGATTGGGAATATTAATATCATTATCAATATAGATATTGAAATTGATAAATATAAATATATGAAGAATAAACTCTCTACTATTCATGGGTCAGGTATATTTACAAACATACATTCATGAAATATAAGTGCACAGCACATAAATTTCTATCACCCTCTATACTTCCTACCCATGAATAGTTGTGAGTGTAGTCGTAATCCACATATCAATATTTTATTGATATATTAATTATTGTATTCAAATACTCTGAAAACAAAAATGGCAGTATCTAAACTTGGCATTATTTTATAAGACTGAAAACTGTTATTTAAATAATTTGCTACTAACTTTAATTATATCTTTAAATAAACAAAACATAAACATATTCTAAAACATATTCATAACAAACATATTCATAACAAAACATATTCATAAATAAAACATGTGAAAAAATTTTAAAGCGAAATCAATTAAAGAGGTTCTAATGAAGAGTTCGATAAAAAATAAATAAATTAAGGAAAAAAAAATAAATAAATATAAATGTATAACCAGTAAACATATATTCACTAGGTCCACTCCCATACCACTGACCCATGAGTGCCACAGAAAAAAAAATTATTCCTACTCAGGTTTTTTTTTTTTTCTTTCTTTTTTGTCTACCTTGCTTCATTAGGATCAGCTTTAATTGATTTGTATTTATAATTTTGTTGTTTAAAAGATATTCATTTTTTATCATGAACTAAACAATTACCCATTTTACATAAATTAGAACAAATTTCTTGTCTATATTTCATATGAATATTCAATTTCAATGTGAATAAGTTGTTACAGACCATTATGCCAAATATTCCTTATTTGAACTTAAATTTTCTACAATTTTAACGACAGATTCTACCATTCTTATTATATTTATTATAAAATATTATTTCAAACTCCATGTTAAACTAATTATCACCATCCTTTTTTTTTTTTTAAATAATTCAATTCGTACATAAAGGGAATTGCTCTATACAAGTGGGAGAACTTTCTTCTTAGAATCTACATGTGGTTTAAACAACAGCTTCAAGCTTATAAGTAAATTTCTGTACCGTTATGCCACTGTGCGACTCTTATTAACTGGTTATTTCCTCCTTATACTTGATTAATGAATGGACCTGGTGGAAGCTCTAGCCTCTAGCAGTTTCCTTTATTTCCACCTTATATTTTAAATCTTCCCACGGTTCAAGAGAGCGTCACGAGCTCTCATTGCGTGTGGACATTTTTCATTCGCTCTGAATTTGTGATGGCCTGAAGGGCAGTATTTTGTCTGCCTGGAAAGACGGCATATGACCAAAGTTTACCCTCGTGGTCCTCGTTGGTGAGGTCCGTTATACAATTTCCATAGTAAAATATTACTTAGTAATTCAGATCAATGTTATAAATTTAGGACAATCAGGAATCTATATTTTTGCAGCCAAAAAAGTAAAATAAATTTAAAATGGCTTCATAAATAACAAAAACTTATTTGATAATCACAAATATATTTATATTTGTCTTTATTTATTTTTTTTATAAAGTTTTACGTGAAAAACGATAATATGTGCTCAAAAAATTTGCTTATTAACGACGGGGTAACTTATATCAAAGTTTACCATAAATTATAGGGTAAACTTTGATTAAACCCTAAAATTTAACAGAAAACATGAAGAAGAACACTTAATTATTGAATTTATTGTCCATATTTAAAGATTTTTTGTCTTTCAAAACTGAAAGTCAAGTAATTATCTCATTATTCTTTATAAAAGATTTGTTCCTTAATATTTAATATTGAGTTTTTTCCAAACAAAACATTTTACGGTTGGGTTGGAATTTAAAATATTGATCTCCTTTTTTGAAGCAAACTTTCAAAATTAGGCTCGTGAGAAAGGTTAGGAAGGAACATTGGTAGGAAGAAGAGAAAATAAATTTTAGCTTGGTTTTAAGACAAAATAAAGTGGTTCACCTTAAGGTTGATAATCATATGGCGTATGTTAATGCCCGGGAAATGTATCTACAAAGAAATTCTGTCCACCAATAGGTCGGTGCTGCCTGATGACCATTACAATCCTACATGTAACAAGTAAGTAATCCTGTCCAGCAATTCTCTTCTTTTAGGACTGATAGTAATGGTATGAGTTTGTCCCAGAGGAAGAGAACTATTGGACAGGATTACTTTTGATAAATGTGTCTTTCAAAGTAGTGGATATTTTTCTTCGTATATCAAAACTCAAATTCGTCAGAAATATATTTTTTTAGGTTAATTGAACCGCGGAAAACGTTTTTGTAAACTAAAAACCACAAAATTTTTTTTTTTTTAAAGTAATTATGTGATTTGAATAAAGCAGCATCCGAGTCGAGTTTCTCGTACTATGAGGTTGCTGAAACTATCAATACATCATGCAAGTTTCTCATACAATAATGTTGCTTCATTATCTGCGTTACAAAAATTAAAAAAAAAATTTTTTATGGTTAGTTCAGAGCTGAAAAAGGAAAATTTTAAATATATATATATATATATATATATATATATATATATATATATATATATATATATATATATATATATATAAAGAGAGAGAGAGAAAATATGTAAATTATTGTTTTAATTTAGCGAACAGTTACTCTTCGTTAGGTTAGGCCTATTTACTGGCCATTAGACATAGTTTTACCCTTTATATCATGGTTAGGTTAAGTCTAACTGTTTGTTAGATCTAATAAACCAGTTAGATTTAACCTAACCTTGTCTAGTTTATATCAAACAAACTAGGTCAATTTAACCTAACCTTGACTTAAAGGGTAGAACTACGCCTAACAGCTAGCAAATAGGCTTTGCCCAGCAAAGAGACACTTCATAAATTTAGGCTTATAATATTTTATGTATTGATTCTCTTATTATATATATATATATATATATATATATATATATATATATATATATATATATATATATATATATATATATATATATATATATATATATATTTAATATATATAAATTTTGAACTTTTTATTTTTTAGCTCTGAAATAGCTTTAAAAAATTTTTAAAATTTTTTGTAACTGATGTAGTAACCTTGGTATACAATGAAATTATACTATGTGTTACTAGTTCCAGCAACCTTGTAGTACAAGAAAATTGGACGCAACTTTGTTCAAATCATGTTGTTATTACATTATTAAATTTAAAAAAATTTTTTTTTGGTGTTTTTAGTTTGCAAAATCATTTTCCATGGCCCAGTTAACATAAATTTTTTTTTTTTGGCCAATTTGAGTTTCAATGTCCGAAGAAAAATATCCACTACTGTTGATACATATTCCTGGTATTATTGTACACTGAAGTGATAATTTCCTTACTATCTGGATTGACTGCCTGTAATTCTTTGTAAATTCATTGGCTAAACTGCTTCAAAATGGAAGTTTGGGTATGTAATAAAATTATCAAAGTCAATAAGGGACAAATAGTCTTACTAATCTCTGAAGTAGGCCAACATTGGGTACAGAAGAAGAATGAAATTGAAATTTATGAACAAATTCTGATAATTTTGGGTAGACTTGATTTGTCTACTATATCTTTATCTAAACGAGTACATTCCAACTACATTTTTGAAATACTAGTTCTAGTACCCATTAAAAAAATTTCCATTTTCTTTTTTCTTTTATTTTTTCATATTAAAAACATCATTATGGAGAACAATATAAATATATGTCAGTGGAATATGAGGCTATAATTTTAATAAATATTATTTTGACCATTTAGTCACAGATATCATATTAATATTATTGCTTTATGGGAGGAAATTTTTCTGTATACTGAAAAGGATTATTTTAAATTTTTTTATATTTTTAATAATGATAGAAATAATAAAGGTGGCAGAGTATTATTAAGGATAAGAAATTAAATTCCTTGTCAAGAATGAAATTGAAGACTAATCTAGAATAGTGTTTCATTAACTCTCTGCAACCTCTTTCTGCCCTTTAAGTTGTTGTCACTCTTTCTGTACCATTGCCATTACAACAGACTGCTCTTCGGAACTCTCCTATCACATACCTCCACTCCTGAGAAGGGTTTGTTGGTCATTGCTAATTTGTTTAACTATTATCTTAATTAATTTTTTCCAAGGTTGCTGTTTACAAGTTCAAAATCAACTATCTCCAGATTAATTATATCTTCAATTTTATTTCCAATGGTGTAAAAGTTTTTGATTCTGATGTTTCTCCATCAATTACCTTGAATATTTGTTTGAATGGAAGTTCATTTACATGTAAGAGGCAATTTAACCAATGTATTGGTTTTTCCAAATATATATATTTCAATCAGTCTCAAAACTCCACCAACTCTTGCAGCGTTAACTGGAGTCCCATCATAAAGAATAGCTTTAAGGGAAATCTCGTTATTAGAATCAATTAAGAATGTTATTATTTCATAGTAATACTGTAAATCGGGCCTTGGCAGAATCTGGTGTAACATGAGTTGTGTAAATATCATCTGGATCTTTTATAATAATAATGCTCTTCCAATTCAGTTCCCTTTTTTCTTTTAGTTTGATCTTTTCTGCCATCAAATCCAATGCATTCAATTTGTGCATTTTCTAATTTCAATCTGATGGCATTCTTTTTCCCAACAGGTTTCCTCTCTCTCAACTTTTTTTCTATCAAATGTTTCATTCAATATTCCCATATCCTTAATGCTGCATTTACTATTGCAACAGTGGCCCTATAGCTTACACAAAACCTGTCAGCTGTTATTGCTAAATATTTATACACAAATTTATTCTGAGAATTTTCTCTAAGTTCAAATTCTGGAAAAATTTCTTCATTTCTGTTTTCCTCTAATTCCAATGTCTCTTCTTCTATAACATTTGTGCATGTGTGAGTGAGTGAGATAGTGTGAATATGTTGTATTCCTTACATATCTAAAGAGGAGATTGGGAGTAAATTACATTTGAAATTTTGCTTACAGTATCAAACTATGATACTAATGCCTGTGCATAGTGTAGTTTTGATAATTTTTCTTAAAAAAAAAAAAAAAAAAAAAAATAATATATAATATATATATATATATATATATATATATATATATAATATAATATATATATATATATATATATATATATATATATATATATATATATATATATATATATATATATATATATATTTTAAACCAGTTGAAGATTCAAATGCATAGCATAGAAATATATATTTACAGTGAGATAGCTCTTCCCCTTATACCACCAGATCAATGAGTGTTGTTTATAATAAATTTCATTATCAGTTTTCAGTATTAAAAAAGGTAATGGTCAAGGAGGAACCTAGCCAACTTGAATTTCATTCATATAAAGAATTTTCACTTTATAAAAAGTAAATGTTATTAAAATTCAGTGGCAAATCTTTTAAATATAATTCGGCATTAAAAACTTACTGATGAGTTTACATTAAAGTAGTTAACTGGCATTTATTACTAATAAATTCTAGAAACTTTGAATTTGCGATATTTTTTATTAAATGACAGTAAAAAGAAGTTGTTGGAGAAGCAA
>SEYY01023690.1:145000-160000 GCA_009176605.1 Armadillidium nasatum
TATAATTTCAGTTTTATTACTTGTATAATGGAAAATTAATTGTAATTTATAGTTTTGCTTAAACTTTAGTATAATTTTATATGATCTTTAAATTTGATATTTCCCATACCAGAGATGTTTGGAAAGCTGTAGCGTGGAGAACTGCTAGTAATACAAATTTGGTACCAGAAGAGAGAGCAGTATTCGGTTCGTTTTGCGGTCATTTACCAGCAATGCTACAGGTGTGTTTGACTTGGGAAGATCAGCTGTGGGCTCATTTTCGGACGATGGTGGATCAGAGGGTGGAAGAAACTTTAAGATCAAATTCGATGCATTTAAGGTCCCTTCATCCCCTGCCGAAAGATTACCCAGAGGAAAAGTAAACTATTTCTTTTAAAGTTTTTTTTAACTACATTTAAGTTTTATTTTTAGAAGATTTAATTTTTTTTTTAACTATATTTATTTTCCCTTAATTATTACAGTTGTGGTCTTATATTTCTTTCATAACAGTACTAGAATTTTGGTAAATTTCATAAATTTCGTTGGTTCAAAAGTTATACACTTTTTTAATTATTTTCTAATTTATTTATGTATTATTCATGCAATAAGCTCTGATATATTTACTACCTTATTTTACAATACAAGTATTAATACAGATTAACATTGGGAGGAATATTTAGATCGATAGAAAGTCGACTGGATAGACAACAAATTTCCCTTTACCATATAATTCAGAAGTACTTAATTCTTGATGATATTGATGGATTGGTTAAGATAGCACACGGTTGGCTAAGTGAAGAAGATTTGTCTCCACATGTTTTACGTTGTCTTACCCATCTTCTTTTGGTTCTTAAACGACTTGGAAGGGTCTCTTATGAAATGGAAGATCAGATAAATGATATTTTACATGCTTGTGTTAAGGTTGGTTTGTATGTTGGTTATTTTCATGGGTGTTTATTTGAACAAAGATTAGAATTTATAATAATAGAATAGTAAAAAAAAATAGTTTTAAATAATTTTTTTTTTCTTAAATTTTAGGAAGCTATGGAAAGAGGAGATATTGAACAAGTTGCGAGATATTCTTCTGTTTTACCTGAATGTCTTCAAACGAGGTCGTATGCCGACTTCCTTATAAACATATGTGAAGAACACCATCGTAAACACGCTCTTTCGTTAGCATCCATGGTTGGACTTAATACAGCTGCAATAACATCAATGGTTGTTACCAAAATAAGGTACATCTTTATTTTTTATTATTTAACTATTTGATACTTCATGTTAATGAATAGGTAAAGAAAGTACAGTTAAGCCATGTGAAGTACTTGTAAATAAATGTATCGACTCTTTCTACACGATAGCTAACATGTGTTAGCCAGTTATGTCACAAAGACTCAGGGTATATAACGATTTAATAATTTTATCCTTACGTATTTAATCTAAATTTAGTTATTTTAACATCTGTCACACTATTATTAAAGTAAAATGTTAAAGAAACTCATACGGAGGTAAAAGTTAAAAGGAAAATAATTTGTGGTAAGATATTTTAAGTGAGATCTTATCGCTACAAACAAACTAGCGTAACATTGAATAACAAAGAAAGATATATATATATTATTTTTACTATTCTATTAATTTTAATTGTATTATTTTTATTACTCGATTAGAGTAAGCCCTTCAGCCGACGTTTCCAATGAACTAATCGCTGACACTACTGCTGACGATAAGATTAAAATTAATGCTTTAGATTGGCTGCTCTATGACAAATCTCAAAGACCCGAAGCTCTTCGTCAGGCAAATGCTATTATTAGACAGTTTTTGATTTCAAGAAAAGTTTCAGCTGCAAAAGTTTTGTTCCAAAAAGTAAGTCTATTTAGACCTTTTAAAAAAAATTTTTTTTTTTTGTTACTCCATTTATATTATAAATAAACATTAAAACCAGCATTTTAAAACGGGTTTTAAATAAACAATTGTTTATTTGTTTTACAATGTTAAGTGACGTATGTTTAAGTACCAAACATTTTGTTCGGATTAAACCTTATGTGAAATAAAAGTAATAGAGTAGATTTTTTAAAAAAAGATGTGGGTGTTTTTACTGTATGTAAAGTGATAACACCTTAATAGAAACAGATAACATCTCTCCACCTTTTTTTTAAAATGTAAATTTGATTACTGATACTAGACTTCTGTTTCAGATTCCTAGCGACACTATAGATGTTATAATAAAACTGCAGGAAGCTAAAACTGGTAGTACAGAGTTGCCAACATATTACGAAAACAGAATACGAGAGTACCTTTGTTATAAGACGTTCTTGGTAAGTTGGTTTACTTTAAAAAGATTTGGGCCACAACTGTTTCTTTTTCTTACAATTCAGTTAATCATTTTGCTGAGGTGCAACATATTATACGAAAAGTGTTTGTTCTATCAGTAAAAATAATGAGACAATAATAATATAGTGGAACAGTTACATTTCTTTTTTTTTTTTTTTTTACAAGTTATCATTATTTATCATTTTACGAAAATAATTTTCATCCCTTCCGCATATAAATATTTAACTCGTGATATTGGTAGAAGTATTTGAAATTCTCTAAATTGTATCTATTGTGATACGAGATAATAGTACGTTAATAATTATATATGGACAATTAAAAAACTGCAAAGGTAGAATATGTTGTAAGTTTATTTTTTTTTAATTGGTGAGATGAGGGGTTTATTATTAGGCAACCCTATGGTTTCAAATTCCAAATTGTCTATGGTAATTATTCGATGAACAGTTTTCAAAACCTTATCTAGATTATTTTGTATTTTTGTACATAAGATTTGTATTGCGACTTAGTTCATTTATTTATTATAATAAATTTAAATTTTTTTTTTCTTCTTTTTCCAATGCAATTCTGTGCAGGATGCTCAAGAGGCTTTTACAGACTGGTTTGATCACTACCATCAAAAGAAACCAGTCCCTCCAAAGAAACCAAAATCAGGCTGTTCTTTCCAAGAACAGTTGGCCTACGACCATAACCTGCAAGTATATAATTCTGACTATGATCGCTGGAAAAACACTATGGATCTCATTACTAAGGTAAGGTTGTTAAGTTTATCTTAAATGTTGATTTTTAGAGCTTTTATTATTTTAGTCAAAATTATAACTTTATTATTTCTAGAAAGCTTCTGAACGGCTGTATAATGTGCTACTCTTCCCTGATGGTGGTTGGTTGAACGACATGACTCCCCTTCCTACCGAAGGTGAGCAGAATGAGGATGATACTGAAATGGGTGAAGATACGAGTTTTTGGAAACGACTAGAAGAAGGAAAATCATTAGACCTTGGACCAGAGGACGACATTTTATTAGAATTTCTAGAGCCTCAGGTTTGCAGTCGAGAGCCAAGTCGAGCACATCAGTTAACAGCCCTCCGATCCGTTTTTATTCCTCAGGTAAGTTTACACTGTATTATGACTTGTTTTAATGATTTATTTACAATATCTTAGTTACTCCTTTTAGAATGGTCAGAAATGGGATATCCTACCCCCAATATAAACACTATAAACTAAAATGTGAATGTTCCTTTTGCAAATTCTTTTTAAAATTTTTTTTTTTTATAGACTTATTTTATTATTTTTTACAGGCAACATCACTTTTACAAACTATTTTACATTGTACGGAAAACTACAAGGAATGCGTCCAATTAGCAGATTTAATTGCGTCTGAACAGCATTCTCTTTATAAGGTAAATTATACTGAAAACTCATTTTTTTTAAATTTTTTCTCATCTACTATTCCATTATTACTATTTGGTAGAAAAGCTGAGGCATTTAAATCACTCCCTTAAAAAATATTAGGGAGACTTCAAAAATTATGAGATTAATTTATGGAAAGGGGAAAAGAAGCGAGAGGGAGAAAAGGCAATTTCAAAAATGAAAAATAAGGAATTTATTTTAAAACTGACATTAAATGAATAATGACACAATAAATGCTTGTCAGAAAACATTATTAATATTCAAGGTTATTGAAACCCTATTACTGCAAATGAAAAAAAGTTGTAGACTATAGTGTATAAAATTAATAATAATGATAGCAGTTATTAAAAATAGTATTAAAAGAATCTCATACGGATATGTTCTAAGGTTGGCTTGAAAAATGTAATATATGTAAAGCGAATGCATGTGGTTGGAATTAGAGACGAGAGCTTTACTCGCAAACATTTAATATACTATATCCTTTATTGGAGGTCTTACTGAGGTAAAATTTATTAAAAGTGTATTTATATTTTATTTTAAATAACGAGAGGGAAAAAGGTTTGAGAGACATGAAATGGGGATAAAGAGGTGATATGAATGAGATCTGAAGAGGAGATTGGAAAAGTTTAGAAAGGATCTTATAAGTAGGTGAAGACATATTGGCGTCTAGAATGTACCAGAAGTATCTTTAGTGAAAAGTACCAATATAACTGGATAGCTTG
Source organism: Armadillidium nasatum (assembly GCA_009176605.1). NCBI lineage: Eukaryota > Metazoa > Arthropoda > Malacostraca > Isopoda > Armadillidiidae > Armadillidium > Armadillidium nasatum. The sequence continues at coordinate 149,437 of SEYY01023690.1, forward strand.
TTGAAATTATCTCCTATTTCATTTTGACTACTCTACAAAGATTAAAGAGATTGGAATGCTACATTTTTGTAAAGAGAAAAAGTGGGTTGAATGAGTGAAAAAATATTTAAATAGCATAAATTCAGATTTTTTTTTTTTTTTTAAAGGGAATACCTTTTTAGGTAAAGAAATTCTTTAAGTTTTGAAATGTTTGCATTTTTATATGTTGTACCAATGACTTGTAAGTCAATTACCCATAGAGGCAAATATAAATGTGAAAAAAAAAAAAATATATATATATATTTTTTAAAAATTTTCAGTGTTTTGGAAGTGGAGAGATGCAGAGATTTTTATACAAGATGCAAGATACATGCAAAGAACTTTTAGATAGAAATTTTGATGCCCTTGGATATCCATTGCGTTGATGAACAAAATTCAAATTTTTTATACTTGTATTTTTTTAAAATAAAATGTTTATATATTTACATATTTTAATCAATCCCTTATTAATTTTCAGATATATAATTTTTCCTCAATTCTCTTAATGATCATTATTATATGCCATTAGTGAAATGCAATTTTAGTATAAATTATAGTCAGTTCTAACAAGAGTGGCGAGTATGCCCACATTTCTTACTTTTTATTAAATATGCAGCGATTTCAAAGACTTAAAATTCATTTTAGGGTAATCCAAGAACACTTACTCCACCTACCCACAAAAACTAAGAGAGATGCATATTCTGAAAATAGTTAAAGATTGCTTAAAACTATTGAGAATTCCAAATATAGTTTAGTGTCTGAAAATACTGTGGAAAGCTGAGAAAGCATATTTTTACCTGGAATTTGCAGTTATATCAAATTGAAGGCAGAACGGTTACATGATCAAATATTCCGTTAAAGTTTCAAAACTAAGTATGAAAGTCTTCTAGAAATTTACGTTTTATCACCTTAACAGACAAGGAATCTTGCCCATATTTCCGGGTTCATTCTCTATTATCAGAGGCTTCGTACAAATTGTCGACATCTTGATGTTAAACTGTTTAAAATTATCAAATGTATAACAATGTTTATCCACAATCATTTCAGGACGCAAGGAATGTCACAAACCAACACTGAAGGAAATCTGCTACAATTAAATTTACGGCACAGAGGGTCAATGTTGATTTATTCCCTAGAGTTGGGACTCCTGTAGAACTACTGAATTTTATTTTGTAAATTTCAAAACAAAACAAAAACAAAAAAAAATTCAAACGCATCAGGCAATTCCTTTCCTATTCTTAGTAACCATGAAGAAAACCTTAGTTTCGAATTTTTGCAGTCACCATCCATAAGCAAAACTGAAAATAAAAACAAACAAAAAAAGATTTACATTTATTTTAATATAACATATACAAAGGTATTCATGAACACGACATTTTAATGGACGACAACAAAGAACTGCTTCGAAACCATTTTTACGCTAGTCCGTAACAGTCCAGAATAAAACAAAAAAATAAATAAATAAGAAAATCAAAAATGTCCAGAATAAAAAAAAAAAAATAAACGACTGAGAAAATCAAATAATTATAAATATTTAAGTAAAAACTAAATTCAAACACAAAGTGTTTCCTAGTTAATTTGAGGAAAACTCTTTACAACATATTATTATTGAAATGGAAGGAGAGAAATGAACAGTACAAATAATATTAATGAATTTTAACTTTTCCTAATTTTAAAGTGGACAAAATTTACACAAAAAAATTTGGCCAATTCTAACTATATTTATCTAAACTAATTTAACGATGTAAAAAGATTCATTCCTTCCCTTCACAAAGGAGTAAAACCCCATTGCTCCCCTACATGCTTTCCTCTGGGTCTCATGAAAGAGCTGACTAAAATATTTCTAAAAATATATACCTATAAGTAAAAATCGTTATCATTAATTAGTTATAGAGCCTAATACACCTTTTATGGCTACATCTCCTGAGCTACCCTGTGGAATGAAATGACTCAAAACTATTAAATCTAGCAATACTTATTAATTTTCATTCTGAACCTTTATGATATAAACATACCTACAGGAAATGCGTAATTTGTTTTAGTATACAAATACCTTTGGCATATTGTATTACCCTAATATGAACCTATTATCAATAATCCATTTTCTCACCCGAGATAGTTTCTACTGTAGTAGTAGAAATATATTAAAGAATTCCCTTTATATATATATATATATATATATATATATATATATATATATATATATATATATATATATATATATATATATATATATATATATATATATATATATATATGGACTGTTCTGATTACAATGATTTTCTGACTTTCTCCCTTTCATATAATAATAATAAATGCTGGTATCTTCCTCTTAACATTAAAATCAAAGAAAAGACAAATGGATTAACTTTATGCTCTAAAATAGGTTATACAAACATAAATAATTCATTCAGGCTTCAGTGCTACACAGAAACTTTACTGAAATGCCACCACTCAAACCAATATTTCATATTTTATATATATATATATATATATATATATATATATATATATATATATATATATATATATATATATATATATATATATATATATATATATATATATATATATATATATATATATATATATATATATATATATATATATATATATATATATATATATATATATATATATATATTGGGATGTAATTAGAAATTAGTCTACTAACGGTTACCGATTAATCGGCTGATAATGGCTTTATATATATATATATATATATATATATATATATATATATATATATATATATATATATATATATATATATATATATATATATATATATATATATATATATATATATATATATATATATATATATATATATATATATATATATATATATATATATATATGTGCATGGTTGATAATGTTTGGAGCCCCTCGAAAATATACCTTGATACGTCCAGTTCTTAAAAGTAGAATCTTGCCTAAAAATTGTTCAACCTACAAATTTTAAGAAAGTGTTCCGAAATCGAACAAATGAGAAATAAATTTCTTCATTGACTATCCTAACAGTTGAAACTACGAATTTACTTTGAAAGTTGAAGACCCTAAATCTACAATCAATGAAAAAAATTAACAAATTTTAAAAACAAATCTTGACGCCAGTCTTCTTACCTAGATCCAACATTCAAAAAAATGAAATTTCAAAGAGCAGATTTGGCAGACAAAGAAGAGAACATTAGAAATTTTGAAAGACGCAGAAAGTTTGGAGATTAAGAGAGGAAATTTAACAGATTAACAGAAATCTAGAGTTCCAATTTTTCTCTCAAATTTATTGGGGAATTTACGATGAACGATAATGATGATAGATCACAAGGAATAATTTTTTTTTTTTTTTTAAATAAACATAATGAAGCAAGCAAGCATAAACTTTTACTTACACTAGTTACAATATCTCTTAAAATTATAAACAGCTGAGCTCTGATTCCAACCAAACCCCTCATTGAAGAAAATTAAAAAATTTAGGCACAATTTTACATTAAAAAAATAAATAAATAAAATAAAAAATATTTTTTGCAAGAATAAAATACTAACAAAAGAAAAGTGTGGGGGAAAATGATGTGACAAAAGAGATAATTTTATCATTGATACCAGATAAGTGGGATAACTGTTTATAAAATAGGTAATTTATGTAAGAAAACCTTTTTAATCTTTTAACCTTTACACAGATATTGTAGTAATATAATATGTGATATATAACCCCAAGAATTTTTTTTATGCATAAATAAAATAAAATCATAAATAAGAACACACAGTACCTAACGAAAAACAATTGTTAAAATTTGAATATTTATTATAAATATTTATCATCAAAAGAAAGGGATAGAACAAGACCATCTCATGTTCTACATTTGACTAAACGGAACTTAAGCCTATACCTTTATTTCTTTTTTATCCATTTCCCCACTTTGAAACTGAAAATAAGTTCATCATTACTATAATATATTGGATCAGAGGCGCTCATTCCAGGTATGCTAGGTGAGCGGCGCTTACCCAATTTCAACAAATTATGAAACTAGGCACCTAATGCAACAGATAATATTTCTTAAGTTGAATTTATAAATCAGTGTGTTTCCTATGTAAGAATGAGATGCATAACAGACCTTGGTAAGGTGTATATATATATATTTATATACATACCGCTCACCCACTTATATTATACAGCATACCCCTGTACTGGATAATTGGCATCTTCTCCCACAAAATAAAGTTATAAAGTTAATAACATGTATGTTCGCATAACAAGAATAGGCCTAACAGTACCGTGATCAGATTCAATTTAAAAAATTATTGCAAATATTCATCCTATTCTTAAGCCGCCTGGTGATTCTTTTATTAAAGATGGAAAGGTTGTGTTGTAATACACAATAACAACTGACTGCTAATTATCAACAGATTAATCGGTATATCCTATATATATATATATATATATATATATATATATATATATATATATATATATATATATATATATATATATATATATATATATATATATATATATATATATATATATATATATGTAAAATATATCTATTCTTCATATTCAAGTCAACTAGCCTATATTTCTTCTGCCACGTCTTTAGACGAATTTTTTTTCTTACTAGTAATAAGCTCGTCTGGGGTTATTCTGAAAATAATTAGAAAAAAAAAATAAATTAACGAAATAATAATTATTATTTTAGGACATTCGCTTACTGATATCATGAAATTGTAAGCATGTTTTAAATGTCTATTCATATTTAGACTAATACCGTATTATTTTATAGTTGCTACTACTACTACTACTACTACTTAGTACCCCAATACTATAGTAGTGCAGTACGTCTGTAACAAATATTGCATCAAGTATGGAACCGAAATCAAGTTCCGATAGACACAACACAATATACCTACCATGAATACCACAATTAACTTCTGAAGAAAAATTAATAATCTTAATTAAATCAATGTTTTATTATGCTTAAACATATACACTAACCTATTAGTTAAAAGTACACAAAACACCAAAAGCTTACCAATGGATTTGGCCTAAATCTATAAGCGAGCATCATACGTTTTCTGTACGCATCATACTCGTCATCTTCAACGGACAAATTATTGACAGCCCCAGCTCCCAAGCCCTGTTTTTCAGACTTCCCTTTTCTGTAGAAGTACAAAAAAAATTGAGAAAATAATAATAATAATTCGTGAGAAATCGCTTCCTACTCACATACTTTCTAACATGAAAGTTTGCATATAAAATATTCATAATTTTTTATTACTGTAGCTTAATGGCTAAAATAAACATCAACTTGACTTATTATTTTTAATTTAATTTTTGTTATATATTGAAAGTTACATCACTTATTGCACAATTTCATTTGATAACCCATTTTTTTTTTTTTTTTTTTTTTTTTAATTATAATTATATATAATTTAATAATATTATATATATATATATATATATATATATATATATATATATATATATATATATATATATATATATATATATATATATATATATATCAAGCTCAACTTACTGATTGACTGGATTTGTGATTCCTTTGCCTTCAGCACCTAACCCTGTTCCTTCTGTCCATCCCATGCTCTTAAGCATCCTGTAACCTACATTATCCTCTGTTAACTTGTTTTCTCGATAGTCAGATAAGTCTGGATCTCTACCTTCTTTCAATGCTGTATACTAAAATAAAAACAATTTAAATAATATGAGCTACAAATTTTTTTTAGAGCTATTAGGTCCTTATTGTTACTATTATTGTTCTTCATTTGCTTCAGCTATGAAGCATGACCATCAAATTAGTAGTCTCAGAAATGAAAGTTTTATCTTACTAGAGAATAAATTTAATTGATTAAATAAGAACATTTAGACCGAGTATTTGTCTCAAGGAAACTAAGAAGAAAACAATTCACAATATTTCTGTTAAAGTATAATTCAAGCTTCAATTCCAGAAGAATGGATCCTTCATTCTTACCTTCTCCATAAAGCTCGCTAGTTCCTCAGGAGGCAAGAAATCTCCTATGTGGTGTTTCCCTTCGGCACCCCTTGTTAATTCTTCAGCCTTTCTCGCTGTTATTTCCATTTCTTTTTTACGTCTACAATAAAAAAAAGTGCATATTTGCAATTCCTTAAATTACATTATAAAAATGAAAATCGTATTGTGAAAACATGAATAAAACATTTTACACATGGTAAAAACAAACATAAGCGATATGTTAAATAGGTGTATCAAAACTTTCACTGAAGTTATTTCTCCCATAAAAACTTACAACTAATAATTTCTCAAACATTGTAATGCACCAAAGCTTAAATCGCAGCCTGACAGAAAAAGTGACGCTAATCAATAATATAAAATCGTCCAAGTGAAATGAAAATTGTGTATTTCAACATTATTTGCTTGATAATAAAGGCACAAGAGAACTCACACGGGAAGTATCTGAATAACACCTGTACAAATTTCTTAATTGAAAGTCAACTTACTGGCAACACAATCTACATATAATACTGGGTTGCCAATTCAAAGTCAAAAGAATTTGGATTTAACAAAGCCACAGTCAGAGCAAAACGATAAAACTTTTTTTTTTCTAAAAAAAAAAAAGTTTGGAGCATTAGCCAGAAAAAAAAATTTTTTTCCAACCTTCAAAAATTAGAACATATGTCACTTTTTTTAAGGGGTGCGAGAAAATGTTATAAACTAAAAAAATTTTTCATCCAAGTTTTAACTAATACATCCGAATTAACTACGTGTGAATTTTCAAAGGAGCGAATTTACTATATGTATATATTCCGAGGACAGAGTTCATTTGGTGGTATACGTGGATTTACCAAAATTTCATAAAAGTACACAAAAAATAATTTTTTTGTGTACAGAAAGGTGAAGAAAACGATGCAAACTTTATTTAAACTATCAAATGATATATCACGAATTCTTTTTTACCTTAAAATAAACAAAAAAACAAATGAATAATATAAGTGATTATTTTTTTTTTTTTTTACCCAACATGAAAAATTTGGGAAAAGATTACTCTCACAATTCTTTCTTCAGCTCTTCAGCTGTTTGAAGAGAACTCTCCTCTTCCCACCTCTTTCTAACTTCTTACCTTTTATGCTCCCATGTCCCTCCATCAACGTCCTCGTCAGAATCATACTCGAATTTCACCTTCCCCTGCAACTCTAATCTTGCTGCCTCTTTCTTTTTCTCTTGAAGAAGTTGAAACACTATGTTCATCTAATTATTATTATTATTTATAATTATTATTACTATTACTATTATTATTATTATTATTATTATTATTATTATTATTATTAATTAAACCCAAAATAAAGCAACTAAAATACCCACTTTCATCTGTTCTTCACACTGCTTCCACTGGGCATCTGTCAGATCTAACGAACCAAAGACTTTAAGGGCGTAAGAAATTATGGCAGGGTTATTCCGGGTCAATTTAGAAATCATGATACCCTGAATGGCTTCCATGTGTTGCCCTTCTCCAACCATATTTACGATCGAGGTTGGCATATTGAAATTTGTTTGTTGAGAAATGCCTGGTTATAATAAAAGGGGAATTAAAATTGTCAGCAATAACTCAAAACATAATTAGACAGACCTAAGCATTAAACAATAATTTTTTATACGTTTACAAGAATAAATAATAATAATAATAATAAGCTTATTCAGTCAACCAGCTGTTTTTGATAATGAACACCTTCCCTCAACCACTAGCCCCTGTCTCGGTACAATATATAATCTCAATCTTACACATTCACTTCTTATTAAGCCTTTCCCAAGTTCCCTCTCCCTCCTGTATCCATTTATAAAACTTTCTACATTCTTTATTTAAGTTTGCACAATCATATTTAAGAAGCTCCAGCATTGTCAGAGATATATCCTACACTTACTACTGTATGAATGGGTTCTTATCCCATCTCTCCTATTTATATCTTTGGTCATTCAAAAGACTCTAAGATTACAGACTCTTACTCAGTGTATTTGGAAACCACAGTTCTTGCATCTAAAAGTTAGTAATAGTGTTATTACTGCTGTATAAAATTTAACCTGTAACCTGTTGTGATATGGATTTATATTGTTTAGCTACATTTATAAAAAAAAAAAAATAGAAAAAAATAAATAAATAAAAATAATAAAAGTAAATAATAAAAATACACACAAAAAAGTTGCAAATTACATTTTGAAGCATTAAAAATTAAAAAAAATAAAAGTCTATATCCATATGACAAAAAAAAAAAAAAAATTAAATAAATAAATAAATAAAAAAAAAAGTAAATTTCAAATATCAACCATAGTCTCAGAGCCACCGTTTTACCAAAAGAAACTCTGTTCCTTAAATAGCAATAATTTTCCAAAAACTGGCCTAACCCAAATATGTAATTTCGAAATCCAGCCCAACTAATATATATATATATATATATATATATATATATATATATATATATATATATATATATATATATATATATATATATATATATATATATATATATATATATATATATATATATATATATATATATATATATATATATATATATATATCAAACTAGGGTTTTAGCATACTATTAAGATTTATTAATGAATACGCTACTCAAATGTGCTATTTACAATTATACTTACAAATCTTCACTATCAATGCTATAATTTACAAAATAAATAAATAAATAAATAAAAGTGTCTTCACCACTCAATAATTAACCAAGAAATTGAAAAAAATAAAAAAATTGACCATCCAATTAAAAAAATAATAATAAGAAAAAGGTATAAATTAATTATAAGTGAAATATCTAAAACTTCATTCATAGTAATAGTTCCATAAACTTTATTGAAGGAGGAATATTATTATATTGTCCTTATAATTATATTTTAATTATATGAAAATTAGAAATCACTGAAGCAAAATTAATTATTTAATTTACCTAATAATAATAATAATATCTCGTAAGGGATTGTCTCCCTCTTGAATATTATTTTGAATGTATAAGAAAATGGATCTACATTCATTCAACCTTACGTGGAATCCAATCACAGACAGGTAACTAAACCCAATGTACTCACAAGCAGAAGTTAATCACTAAATACTTACCAACTTGTGCTGGCAGAGCTGAAACACTTGGCCCCATAGCTGTCTTGTGATGGTTCTGCTGACTCGACTTATCGCTCCATCTGCTTTTTCGCTTCTTAGATTCATCATTTTCGGTGTCTGAGAGAGAAACTAGCAAACTTCATCAGTAAAGCTGCTGCAACAGCCTCACACATCTTAGGACCCCAAAAAGTGTAAAAGAAAATGATCCCCCCCCCATGGGAAGTAAAGACCGTTTAGAAATTACGTTTTGATATCAAAATATAAAATACTCCCCTTGGTTATCACTACTTAAAAGAAAAATTATTATTAGGGAAAAGATCCTTGATGTTTTTGCGAGTAGAAAGTGAAACAATACAAGGTGCTTCGCGGTTTTAAACTCAAAGAAGGTGCTGAGAGACATTTAAAACAATCTTTAAAAGTAAACAAAAGGAACTAAAGACGTCAAATTTAGGCGATCAGTTTTAAAACGAAAATATATCAGCCTCCAGAACCTTCTTTCTGTTATCAAACACACGAAGCTACGCCTTCAGGAGAAAAGAATAGCTAATTACCAGGAATTGAAGGTGCTGATGCTGCTATCTCTTTGGCCTTCTCTTTTGCCCTTTTTAAAGCGTCTTGAAACCAGTCAGACTGACTTGCATCTTGTTGATTTTCGGGTTTTTTATTATCATCAGGATCCATTTCTGGCTTCTGCGAATTAAAATAAAAAAAGAACATTGTAATTTTTTTATTTTTTTACATTACAGTCTTTCGTTAATAAATCACACCTTTAATAAGTAGCAAATCAAAATTTGGCATTTCCAAGATAATGAAACAAAACTGACCCCAAAGACAAATGTTTTTAGTTGAAAAAAATGATATACTTGTGTTCAGGCCATTAGCCACTTTGAATCAGAGAAGTATCTCTCTCTCTCTCTCTCTTTCCCTTAATAACTATGTATTTGAAAATTAATTTAAAAAATGGCTCTAACCAAAATCGATAAATCTAATATGTGTCACTTTTCCATGAGAGAATCGAATTAATAAAAATTTTATTTAGTAAGAAAAATTAGAATCAATTACAAAATATAATACACCAGAATGCTATTTGTTTGATTAAAAAAAAAAGTCAGGTTTTTTTATAAGAGCAAATTTCTAAGCACAAATCAAAATGAATCAGAACACAGTGGAAGAAATGCATATATTAAAATTATTAAGAGTGAAAGAAATGCAAAAATTAAAATATATAAAACCCAGAGAAAGATCCACACATATCCAACTAAACTGGAGATACATGAATATAGTATACAGAATTCCTGCAATTCAAAACTGTGCCACAAATACAATATGACACCAGGAAATATGCATGACTTGTTATTCCAATACACAAGAAACCACATAAAAAATATTCCATTAAGCTTAAACTTTGTTACAAACTCTTAAAAAGTAATCA
>SEYY01023690.1:165000-190000 GCA_009176605.1 Armadillidium nasatum
CCCAGACCTGGTCAGTCCCTAATGATGTATATATAATTTCCTTTCTATACATGGTTAGTTGAGGGAGATCATCTATAGGACATCTTGTAAAGATGAAAGCATTTATTGTATTCACTGAAAAATTCAAGTCCCAGTTCAACCATTCTACTAATGAATCCAAAGGTTTCTGAGCTTTATTTTCAGCCTCCTGAAAACTTGAATTGGAAAACCAAAAAACACAATCATTTGCATAAGGAGAATAGTGTACCTTTGAAGAACATTCTTTGAAAAAAATCATTTATCATTATAGTAAACAAGATTGGGCTAAGGATGCTACATGAAGGATACCACATTACACTTCTACCATCTCAGAGGTAATTTGATCCAGTTGAACTTGTATTCTTCAGTGCATAAGAAATTTTTTTAATAAAACTGGGAGGTTTTCAATCAATCTCAAATGATATAACTTCATAAAGAAACCATGTTTCCAAACTGAATCATTTGCCTTTTCTATATCTAAGGAAACTCCAACCATGTACTCACATTTTAAAACATTTCTTGTATAGTTGTTTCTAATATGATTAAGTTATCACAGTTGAAATATTTTTCCAAAAACTACTCTTGATAGGAAGACAAAAATTTTGAGAATAAGTATCTTAATGATCTCTCCACTACTATCCTTTCCAAAATCTTACAAACACAACTGGTTAATGTTATGGGCAGATAGGATTGTGGATCATAGGGTGATTTACCAGATATAAGTATAGGTATAAAAAGATAATTCCTCCACTTATCAGGAAAAAGTTTATCATTCCATATATAATTATAAAATTCTAATAGATTTAATTTATTCACCAATGTAAGATATTGTAGAAATAGATAAATTATCATATCATTTCTTGCATTATAAAAAGTTCTTATTAACTATTATTTTCGCAATATCTGCTTCTCTTATAAAATGGACAATCTCTAGAGAAGGATGTATGAGAACCTGCACAATTACTACATTTTTTATAAGTATCTGGATTAATACAGGCTTTTGTATTATGATTTTCTAAGCATAACACACATTTCAAAGAGCCAATACAATTTTTAATACCATGACCATATTTTTGACAATGGAAATATCTTAAAGGGTTAGGGTAATAAGTACAAGCCTATATATATATATATATATATATATATATATATATATATATATATATATATATATATATATATATATATATATATATATATATATATATATATATATATATATAGAGAGAGAGAGAGAAGAAGATAGAAAGAGAGAGAGGAGAAAAACAATATAAGTGAAAATTTTCTTCAATATACATTTCATTTATATTTTGAATAACAATACTAGGTAAGAGATGAACCAAGCATACTTAAAATTATATATTTAGAAAAAAAAAAAAGTTAATTTACTTATAAGCCTACTCCAAGACCCTACATCTGAAATTTTACTTGAAGTAGGATTAAATAATAACTATTAAAGTAACATAAGAAATCACCAGTCATAAAGCCTAAAAAAAACTAAATATAACTAGTCCTATTTGTAGTAACCATAAACTCTCAGCAGGCTCAATGCAGCCAAAGAAATCATGTTCACCAATAATGAAAGATCAAAAAGAAATTAAGTCCGATTATCTGATAAATTACACATTCAGCACTTTGTTATAATACTCACATCCATTTACTTCAATACTTATGCCAAACCAACGAGGGCAATGGCACGTACTACTTAACTTGACTGGTGCAAGTAATCTAACCTTCAAAAACCATAATACAGTGACCTACATATAATATATATACACTTACATATTTCGAAAAAATTTCAAATCAGATCAAAAATATTTACACTTCTAAGAAAATCAAAAACTAATGTCTCAGGCAAATTCCAAGAACTCGCACCTATTGACTGCAGCCTCACTTCTAGGCTGGTTGCAAAATTCACTGAGGCCTTCACAAATCACAAGTGAAAAGGTTCCCCACCCCTGGTCAAGATGTGTATAATTTCAATTATAAGCTGTGCCAATGGCTGTAGCTGTACACATTTTGTGTACATAAACTATATATAATTTTGGTCGGTTCTGTACAAAAGCTTATACTATTCAGCGTATATTCGCCTCACAGAGTCAGTTTAGACTTTGACTCAAATTTTGACTCAAAGAAGAGTTTTGGGACTTTGTGTACGATGAACTATGGTCAAAGGGTACAAACTTTTGATAACAACAAAAAGTTTACTTTGATAACAACATAGAAGTTAAAGTCTATGGATAACAACGATTGAAAATCCTCCCAGTATACTTTTCACTTAAAATTTATTGAGATTCTTTTTTGATGCTTAAAATTATTTCCTGTAAAATTAAAAAGCAAAACAAGTTCACAAATAGGCAGAAAAGCATTTAAGTTCAAAACTTTGCTTCTTAATCGTTTTCTAAGCATATCTGTACTTTGAAGCAAAAATTAAAAAAATTAAAACAATATAAAATAGAAACAGTGGACGTTGGAGATGAAAGATAAAAACTATTTATATATTTTCACTATTTTATCTATTGCATATACATTTATTTATTTTGTTTTCTTTTATATTGGAGAAATATTAAATTCTCTTTTATAAGGTTTGATAAAATTGGTTTGTTTTAATTATCGATGTGACACTTAACAGCTTAGTACCAAAACAAGATGCCGGTTTTCAAATTGAAATAACTTTTCAAATTTTCGTTAACGCGTTTAGACGTTTTAGCAAAATGTAAGTTGTTTTGTTCGTTATAAGACTTTCTAAGTTCTGAATTTTTTTTAGATTTATCTAAAATTTTCTCTCCTTTTTCAGCCAGATATTCTTATACAGTTTTAACAATATCATAAATTTATTGGGCATGTAAGACATAGTAATATTTTTGCATTGGAAGGCGAGGATTTTGTGGACTTTCTTATAAATTGAAGATTGGTTGATCTGTAAGTGTTGAAGTTTTAAGAGCAGTTGCAAAGTTGGCTTCTTGGATGATGGAAACAGAAACGAAAACTTGTAAAAATGAAATGAAAGCCATTTAGACGTTTAGTTACGCCTTACGCGTCTCATTTAACATTATTAAATTTAATTAGAACTTGTGAAATACAAGTTTATACAAAGTTTACCATATTATATGGTAAACTTTGGTTTATATGTATTGTATTTTCACCATCGTTCTCAATTTTAATATTTCATTAGCTTACTACTCTAAAAATGTAACCCTTGAGATAAACAAATAAATAGATCATTTTTTTTTATTTTTTTTTTTTTTTTGTGGGAGGGGGGATATTTAATTATTTAGATATGATTTTTAGATTTATCTAATATTTACTCTTCTTTTTCAGACAAATATTTTTTTACAAGTGGTCTTTCTCATAAACTGAAGATTGGTTGATCTGTAAATCTGAAAGTTTTAAGAACAGTTACAAAGTTAATTTCTTTGATGATTGAAACTGAAACTGAAACTGGAACATGTTAAAAGGAAAGGAAAGTCATTTCAAACGTTCAGTTACGCGTCTAATTTAACATTATTAAATTTGCTTAAAAAATTGTGAAATTCAAGTTAATATGTATTGTATTTTCCCCATCGTCCATCAAAATTAAGTTTAGAAAACGTTAAAAATTTCATTCAAATTACTAACGTTAATATATATATATATATATATATATATATATATATATATATATATATATATATATATATATATATATATATATATATATATATATATATATATATATATATATATATATATATATATATATATATATATATATATATATATATATATATATATATATATATATATATATATATATATATATATATATATATATATATATATATATATATATATATATATATATATATATATATATATATATATATATATATATATATATATATATATATATATATATATATTATATATATGTATTCTATATATTAAAATCACGAGCCGCACAGAGCATGTAAATTTACCCTTAGTATTGGTAACTCTATATGAAAAAAGACTAGCAATTATTGATGGATTTGGGAGCGACATTTTTATATCTCGAATGATGATGAAGAAGAAGGAGAATATAATTGATGATCTTGGAATGTTGTAAAAGTTGTTTGTTTTCTTTAATAAAACACTGAAAATTTGAATTTTTATACATAATGAGTGATTTAAATCATAAATTACATGAAATTTTGCATCTTGGTGCATAAATTAACAATTTTTTTACATTTTTATAAAATTTGTTTCCTTAGCGACCTTTATTTCGGTTTTTAAGGGTCACTACACGGAAATTTGATAAACCTGAATAGGCGTACCACTACTTGAGAAAATCTAATTACTTCCTTTAAAACTATAAGTAAAAGAATAAACTTTTTGTTAAATTTAATTTACTTTCTTTCAAAAGGCATATGGTAGTATTCGAAGCCTTGCTCGAAAAAATTTCCAAAGTGGATAGCCTACTGTTTGTGAGTGGATATTGACAGGAAGCCTTTTTTACTTATCAAGCTTGCATAAGTGTTTCTGTTAGGTTTTAGGATTTTGCAATGGGAAATTGCTTTAGCTCGTCAAATACTCATGGACCAACTAGTAAGCACAAGGACAATACCATCCCTGAGAGTATAACTTCTCCAAATAATTTATATACAGGAAATGAAGCAGAAAAGGTTAGTTGAGCATACATTTTAAGTAAAAATATATTTTTGGTAATCAATAATTCTAATACTTTTACAAATACTAAAATTGGATAATGTTAAAAAAAAAAATTTAGTCTAATATAAAACAAAATAAAAATATTTTTGCAATACTCGGGTTTAACTGAGTATTTTTTTTTTCAGATAAAATGACATGAAATCAATATTTTTGGGTAGATTAAAGTGCAGAAAATTCTGTGTACTAAAAATATAGGTAATCTTTTAGAAGTCTTCAAAATTTTTTTTTTCTACTCAGTTTAATTTCATATAGGAAATGATTTGAATGTGAGTGGGTAAACCTATATGATTCTAGATATTAAAATTACATGCTATTTACACAATTGTGGAAAGAATAAATAAACGCTAAATAATTTTTCCTTATAAAATTATTAAATTTATTCAAATATTGGAAATTTTTAAAAACTTTTTCAATTTCATTGTCATCATCAAATTATTTAAAATATATATAAATTATAATTTACAAATGAGTTTAATATACCCCTATCAAGTTCATAGGTAGCTAGTCATTTTAAATTTATAAATAGTATCACAAATATAAAGTCACTATGTAGAGTCAAGAAATACATTGTGATATCTGTCATCATAGTTCTGTAAATTGCCTTACCAGAATAAATCTCACTAAAATTTTATATTTAAATGCAGTATTTGATAATGATCTATAATTAAGTTGAATTTTATACCATAGTAAGGTACTTTAAATATTTATTGTATTTTATTATTAGAATAGTATGCCAAAACCCTCTGATTGTTATAATTTTATATATTAAAATGTGAAAACCGAGATTTTGAATTTGTTTGGGAAAAAATAGTAACATTCTATGAAAAATGAAAAAATTAGGAAAATTATGAAAATTATGAAAAATGGCTAAGAAATATTAAAAAAAAAAAAAAAAAAAAGTAAATCAGAATGAATTATTGCTTGATATTTGATATTTAAATTCACTATTTCTATTTAAATATTTGATAGCTACCCAAAGTTTTATTTATTTAATTTTTTTTAAAAAGTTATTTACATACTAGACACAGCTTTAAAATGCTACACCCACAATAAATCACTAACCCTGACAATATCAATTAGTATCAGTGAATAATTTCATATTAAAAATTTATTAATTAAGCAATTAAACTTATGTTAGGTCTATCCATTTGTGACTACTTTCATAAACAAAGTTTCTATAAAGAGATCCTAGCTTTTCAGTTATTTATCTTCTACAAGTATGAGAGTAACATGACCATCACTAATGCTATATTTATTACAAATAGTTAATTATCCTCTTGCCCTGCAAATTTTCAAATTGCTGCATTATTTAAAATTAAATGTAGTTTGATTTTATTTAACTCAACACTTTAATATCCGAATATTCACCCTTTGAAACAGGAATTAAAAAGTTTATGACATCTAGAAAAAAGCGTATTAAAAAAAATTTAATGTCTTAAAAATTAAGATTTAGTATTAATTGACAAAAAATTTGAAAAAGTTATATAAATTATAGGGGTCTGATACAAATTAAGTTATTGCATTAATTTTTTCAGGTTGCAACGCACTCAATTGGTGGTCCTGTGGTAGCTGATCCAAATGTTCTAACAAGAGCAAATACTGATAACCTAACAATTACTGGTAGACCAATAAATAGTTTAAATACTACATTACCATATCTGCCAGAACCTGATGGTAAGTATTATTTTATTTGTCTAATTTTCAAATAAATTTTTATTAAAAATTTAAAAAATAAATGAATATATAAAAAATATTTAGGTATTACTATTATAACCTGCTGTTTACTGAGATATTTACAGTGTTCTGTAGCATGCATACAATATTATTGAATTATTATTATACATACCTATAATCATTGTGATTTTTGGATTCATTTAATTTAATGGATTGAAACTACTTGCCTACACAAAAAGCCTTTTGACTTGACAAGTACCATATATTAAAATGTTTAATTATTATTGATTTTTATTTCCATTTATTTATTTTATGTTAAACCATAAAATTTATTTTATAATTACAAGGAAAATTGTTTTGCAATATTTGTGATAGGAAGTGTAGTATTCTTATTTAATTTATTTTGTGTTAGTACCATTGTGTTTTTAAGGATATTACATGATGTGCAAAATGTAAAAATTGATTCAAGTATGACTGGAACAGATAAGTTAACCAGCTGTTTTTGCATGAGATATCATTTTGTACAATCTTGGAGAAATGAAATATTTAGAATATATATATATATATATATATATATATATATATATATATATATATATATATATATATATATATATATATATATATATATATATATATATATATATATATATATATATATATATATATATATATATATATATATATATATAATATATATATATATATATATATATATATATATATATATATATATATATGTCTTTAAAATAGAATGAAATTTTAAGAAGTCAGCTCATACTATCACCATTTTTACATGAATGGTTGAGTGGATATAAAGCACATGATAGACCACAGTTGAGTGTAAAGTTAAAGAAAAAGTGTCAGGTTTTTCCCAATTTAGAAAAAAAAGTATACACTATTGATAATGTCAGACTGATTATCATTTGATTGGATGGATCAAAGACATGGCATGTGTAACAGTGATCAGTCATTTTTTCTAAACCCATACAAAAATTATTGAAGGGTCAGAAGCAAAGGGAATATAATTGACAAAAATTTCTTTTTTTGAGAATAATTAAATTGAAAGTTTGAGTTTGGAATGTATAGGGCAATAATGAATTATAACTGCTAACATGCATTTCAGATCGTCTTAATACTTATACTGTATCTCTTTGCCTACAAACAGTTTGTCTGAATGTTTCCTACACTGCACTTCTGTAATTTTTCACAATTTTGTTACACCCTTTTGCTTCAGACCCTGTTAATTAGCAAGTGGTTTTATCACTTCATATTATAGCATATTGGAGAGCTTAACATAAAGTCAGTACATGTGATGAAGGGAAGGAGATGCAAATCACTTGGATTGTGTTATATTTACCCTTAAGCACAGAAGAAGAGTTATATTTGTGTATAGGTCACTTAAACATCCAAATATAGTGACATGCTTGAGAAAATATTAAAATACACTGAATGCCTTAAAATTATAAATTTCAGTTACATAATTCACCTTGTTAAAATTCCTGTGAAGCAATATTTTTCAATTATTATAATCGCAAGTATTTCAGTAGCTACCAGTCTTCTGACTGCGGCATATATCATAAATAAATTTCTTTAACTATGTTTAAAAATAAAATTTAAAAAAAAAGAGTGAGATTCATTTTCATACAATGAATGTTACAATCTAGCAGCTCATTGTCTCATTTTATATTTAAAAGAATTTTGAAACATAAGAGAACAGGCAGTATGAAAACCATGTATTGGGCATACTATATTTTTTCACTTAGTCTATAAGACATTTTTAGTCTTGTATCTAAATTTGGTTATCTAAAATATACATGGTACTGTTATTACTAAATGTCTAAATGTTCATTCTATAAAAAACTGGTTGTTACTTTAGCAGCATTATTATTAGGATGATTCTCAAAATCAAGTTAAAGTTTTCAGATTTAAATAAAATTATAGTGTCATTGTCCTACCTTTGTAAGAGTACAGAAATATTATAAGAACACAAAAAAAAAAAGTATTTTAGTTAATTTTATAATCATTCTGATAGTTTCTATATGAATAAAAACAATTTCTTTGCCTTTATAGGAACCGAGCGTACTTCTTGTTGCTTCTTATGTGTAGGCAAAGGTATTTAGTAATTCTTATGGAGCACAAAAGTATATATATATTATTGATAGATGAGAAGTTTCCAGTACTTTTGACTTCCTACAACAAAGCACAATTGATATAGAGTTCATCCACTGTTTTTAAGGATATTCAGTTTTTGGCACTATTTTATAAATGGAGTGTTTAATAAGAATTGTTAAAATATTTTGTCATTACCATTTATAGCAATACAATTTACTTAAAAACTTTAATGATTTAAAAAAATTTTTAAATATATTTTTAGTGTTAATCGTGTACCTAGACCCTTATTTCATTCTTCAAATGATCTTCATGTTTCTATACTCTTTCTACTCTTTTTGCCATATTGAACTTCTTTAAATGTTTTTATATCTTTATTTTTTGTTTTACATTTTAATAAAAATGAGTTTCTGACTGAATAGTAAAATTTCTGATCCAGAACTCTTAATTTATTTTTATATTTACCATTGACTTTTGGTGATATTATATTATTATTATTATTATTATTATTATTATTATTATTATTATTATTATTATAATTTTTCATTTGTAGTTCATGTTCCATTAACTTATTGAAATTCAAATTTTTTTTTAAGTAATCATTGTGCTCAAAAATACAAAAGGTACCAAAAAGTATTGCTGGAGCTTTACTTTTCGCATAAAGTATATTGTGTGTGATACTCCACTCTGTTTGAAACATTTGTTATTCTTGTAATTATTATTATTTTTTTAATATTGTGCTTTAAGTCTTTAAGATAATTCATATGTTGTTTTCTATTTTAAGTTATATTTTCACTATAGCTATTTGCTCCATTTGTGTTTTATGTTTTGAGTATTTAACTTACAATTCAGGGTTGCTGTGTATGTATTGCACATGTTGTTAAGTTACCTTTTGTAATCAAGAAGACCTTGTACTTTTTCTGATGACAGATTTATATTATGTACAGTAACACAAGTTTTGGCATTTTCTGTATTTTATATGAGATTTTTCTTTGTGCAAGATCTAGAGATTTGTTGTCACTGATGTTTAGTGTGCCATTCAACAGAAAAGTTAGATTTTTTTTTATGTTAAGCCATTAGATTTGAATACACATACTCTCTCAACAATAACATATTCGAGTTCATTATTTCTAAAAGATAATTGTTGTATTTTCTCATGAAGTGTTTTCTTTGTGACAGATTTTTTTAAAAAGAATTACCATAAATGTTTCTTAATTCTGCTTTTGAACTTTAGCAACCATTGATGCTTGTTTATCACTATAATTAAGAGTTGGAACTAAGCTGTTTGATAAAAAACAAATTGAGTTATTAATTATAGGGAATGAAAAAGGATCTATATCTATGGTTTCTTGAAATGCACTAATAATTTCATTTTTTTTCTTTCTTCATTTCTGATATGTCCAGTCATCTAGAAAGATCATATTGTGGGGATAAAAGTTTAAATACTTAGCTGGTTGACATCTTATCCTATAAACATTATTATTATTATTATTATTATTATTATTGTTGTTGCATTGTTTGATTAAGTGTGTGACTTTTTTTTGACACATATAATTATGATTTCAGTATCATATTTTAGTTTGTATGAAGTTAAATTGTAACCCCTAATTAGTGATTGCTGAATATTTGTTGTTTTTGATTGTTATATATATATATATATATATATATATATATATATATATATATATATATATATATATATATATATATATATATATATATATATATATATATATATATATATATATATATATTGTTTTATAGGCTCAATTAAAGTTTTTGTTGCCTTATATGATTATGATGCAAGAACCGATGAAGACTTGAGTTTCAAAAAAGGAGAACACTTAGAAATTTTGAACGACACTCAAGGCGACTGGTGGTTTGCGCGCTCAAAATCAACAAAGCAAGAGGGTTATATTCCTTCAAATTATGTGGCCAAATTGAAGAGTATTGAAGCAGAACCGTCAGTATTATGAAATTTTTTTTTTTTTATCAGTTTGCTGCACAGTTATTATTATTATTATTATTATTATTATTATTATTATTATTATTATTATTATTATTATTATTATTATTATTATTATTATTATTCAGATGGTATTTCGGGAAAATAAAAAGAATTGAAGCCGAAAGAAAATTACTTTTACCCGAAAATGAACATGGTGCCTTCTTAATAAGAGATTCAGAAAGTAGGCGAAATGATTTCTCCTTATCAGGTATGTGAAGTGGAAATCAATTTTTGACATTGAAAGTTATGGTTATTGAAATAAATTTGCCTGTTTTTAAAATCTTTGAGTAGTAGGTACTTAAGAGTGGTATAGACTGGTATTTTGTGGTATCTTGATTTGTTATGTGGGTTAGGTTATTTTAATTCACTAATGCAAATAGAAATTTGTTTCTTTAGAAAATGTATAACTAATTAGTCCAGTTTTCCTGAATATTGATAACTATCATAAGTATCTAATATCTAAATGTGAATCATTTCAAGTTATATTACGATTCTAAAATATTTTTTCACAATTCTAATTTCTGATTTGAACGATACCAATTAAGAATTTAAATTACAAAATCTTAAAATTCCAGTTGTTAAAACATTGAAAAGCATTTGGTATGAAAATTATTAAATTTATACCCCTCCCCTTTTTTTTTTTTTTTTTATCACAAAAAAAAAAAAAAAAAAAAAAAAAAAAAATTTTAAAAATCAAAAAAAAAAAAAAAAAAAAAAAAAAAAAAAATAAAAAAAAAAAAAAAAAATAAAAAAAAAAAAAAAAAAAAAAAAAAAAAAAAAAAAAAAAAAAAATAAATAAAATAAAATAAAAAAATTATAAATTGGGAAAGTTTTAAACTGATCCACATTTTTTTTTTCTCATTAATTCAATACTTCAAAAAAATCTAAAAATATTTATAATTAACTAGAAAGCTCCTTAAATTGTTTACAATATTACATCTAATTACAGTTAGTAAAAATGATATAATTCATGTTACTGACGTTAATATATGAAAACTACTAAACCATAATCTATAATTAAAGGTAATAAAAATCAAAACTTTAAATTGAACTAATTTTTTTCAACTGAGACTATCAATTTAACGAATTGGTTTAAAAACCCATATTAAAAAAAAAAAAAAAAAAAAAAATAAATTTATTTAATTATTAGTGATTATATATATATATATATTATATATATATATATATATATATATATATATATATATATATATATATATATATATATATATATATATATATATATATATATATATATATATATATATAATAATAAATAAATTGTAAAATATATATATATATATATATATATATAATATATTAATATATATATATATATATATATATATATATATATATATATATATATATATATATATATATATATATATATATATATATATAGTCTAATCTAAATCAAAACAAAATATATATAACATTTACTGTAGAAGCATCTTCTCTCTAGTAATATTAGTCACAGCTTCTGACGTCATAGATATGCCTTGAAGATAAAGCAAGGCCATAGACGTTAATTTGTAATTATAAGTTATTCTCTCCCTCATTCCGCCCTACTACAACATAAAATTAACATTTTTAGTTCGGGATGGTGATACTGTGAAGCATTATCGTATACGGCAGTTAGATGAAGG
Source organism: Armadillidium nasatum (assembly GCA_009176605.1). Taxonomy (NCBI): domain Eukaryota; kingdom Metazoa; phylum Arthropoda; class Malacostraca; order Isopoda; family Armadillidiidae; genus Armadillidium; species Armadillidium nasatum. The sequence continues at coordinate 177,151 of SEYY01023690.1, forward strand.
AGGATTCTTTATCGCAAGGCGGACAACATTTAGAACTTTGCAAGATTTGGTAGAACATTACAGTAAGGATGCCGATGGCCTCTGTGTTAATTTGAGGAAGCCTTGTATTCAAGTAAGGAAAATTATTATTTATTATTATTATTATGATTTTTTATTTTATTTGTAACATGCATATAATCAGTATAAAGGGTAAGATGCAAAGAGAATAGGCAGATTATTGTTGGAATTTGTAATAAGAGATAGAATGATTGCCTTCAGTTAAACTGTGATGGGATTAGTAAAAGATGTTTGCAAAAAAACTACTATATAGATCTGTGGAAAGTGGCTGAATTAGAGAAGATTTTTTATTGAAGAATCGTAACAAAAAGGTATTAGGTTTAGAAAGGACGGTTCTGAAGCATTAATATTAATGGAGGAGAATAGATGTCATGAAAATAGTATTTCATTGAAAAAGATAATAAAAGTGAGTGTTGTGATACAGTAAAGATATTGGAATGGGGAAAAGTTAAAAAGGTAATTTGAACACCATAGATAAATAGTAGCTTAGGACGTTAGCTGTTTAGATGGGTAAATGAACAAGTTGATTTATCAAATTTTTACATGTGTTGAAGATTTTAGGAAAGGGAGATGAAGTGAGGCAAAAGGTGGATTGTTGTTGAATGGGTGGTACCATGAATCATATGCGGAATCAGAAAGCATAGTAAATAAAAACCAAGGAAGGTGAAAAAGGTTGCCTGGTCAAGGTGAGCAGATTGTGATAAAAGCTTGAATTGGAGCACAATCATGAGTTTTCAGGCTGAGAAAGTTAATTGGGATTATAGACTAGAAATCAGTTAAACAATGGCCATTGTCAGTAGGATATTAATGTATCAAATCACCTTTTTTTTTTTTTTTTTAAACAATGGATGGGAAGGGTAAATGTCGTCCTTGCTTGATAAACTCATTGAGCGAATTGGAGCATATAATAATAATAATAATAATTATTATTATTATTATTATTATTATTATTATTATTTTTGTAATATTTCTAGAGGGGTCTTTAATAATTGTGTAAATAATTTGGAGAAAGGAGTCCTGGGAAACTGAATCAATTTTGCAATTTAAAAACAAATTATATAAAATATTAAATAGACCTTCAAAAATTTTTCAAAGTTAATTCATTATTTTGAAAAAGTTGTAAACTTTGTATGTATATTAAATTTTTGTTTACCTTTTCAGTTTGAAGATTCAGTAATTTAAAAAAAATAAAAAATGTTTTAATAATATTTAGTAAACATATTCCGTAAATAGTTAATAGAAAAGGTAAATTTTATGACACTGTTAATACTATCAATGTTAAAAAAAAAAGTTTTTATTTTTATATCATTGGGGTATCACAGGAGGATACTGAAAATAGGATTCCTCCATATGATTTACTTGTTGTTTCTTGAAGGGATCTCATACAATGGAAGGAGTAACCTTCCTTTGACTTTACATTGTAAGCATGGAGGAAGGGATCCTTCCCTCCCAGATATTATTATTATTATTATTATTATTTTTATTATTATTATTAAAATATACTTTTCTCCCTTCTTTTCACCATTCCCTTTCTATTATGACTTTCTGCTGGGGTCTTGTAGGTGGTAAGTTTATTATTATTATTTTTATTAACTCCCTTTAGCTTCAGTGTTCCACTGTTTAATGTGATTTAATATTTTTTTTAATTACAAATTTTTTTTTTTATTAAACATGCATGATTGTTTCCTTAATCTTTATAACCCTAACGATGTCACCTATTTTATACATTGATAAGAAATGGCAGATCAGTGAATCTTTAGACTTTGCTTTTATATCCTCTTTATAATTTATTGAAAATGAAAATTATGTATCTATTTTTGTATTTTCTGTACATAAATTGTGTTTATGTATCTGGTATCTGTCTTATAACGTGAAGAGAAGGAGTAACTTATTTTTAGACCTTGTCATTTAGGAGATTATATATTTGTATATTAGATTTCTGTCTTATAAGTCGAAGATTAAAAGGAAACTGATTTCATATCCTCTTAGTTCAGACAGAGGCCTAGACCACCGCGATTTCTTTCAAGAGGGACCTTCGGCTCTAAGATTATTAACATAGTTATTAAGGAAACTAGCTTTTTAGGCTGCAAGTAGGATCAGCAACACCTGATGATTATAATGTTTTGCGATTTGAAAAATTCATCTTATGATAATAATTTTCAAGTTGTATAACTCATTTTGTTTACATCATCATTGATATATGTGATAGACTAATTAGTAGAAAATAAAGTCTCTACTTTCTGATTTAAACTCAACTGATGACAAACTATGATCAAAGCTGCAAAATCGTGAGATACTTCCGATTGTTTTGTGTAGTTGGAAAACTTTATAAATTATTGGAAATAATACACGAGAAATGTTCAAAAAGTATATTAGATAATTTTATAAATTACCAGAGAGAGAGAGAGAGAGAGAGAACTAGAATAGTACTAATTACTGAGCAAACCAATCTGGAAAATATATGAGAGGTTTAGAAGGAAAGTGGAGCAAGTCCTCTTTTTTAGAAAACTGATTCAAATATATTTATTCTTAGTTTGTTTTTCCTCATTAACTTTCATAATAAGATAGGTCCTAGTTTCATTCTTTCCCTTTTAAAATTTTTTTTTTTTATTACCAGTTGGCAGTATCGGATCCCTTTAGAGGAATAGGGAGGCAAGTCCAGACTCACTATAACACTTGGTACTCATAACTTGCAGCACCTACCATTCTATCTATTTTAGATTGTTATTTTTATAAAGTAGTATAAAAAAATTTTAATGTTGCAATATTAACAAGTCGAAAGGTAAACCATGTTCAGTTCCCGATTTGATTAGTCATGAAAAATTTATGCCAATAATTAATTGTATTGAGTCAACTTTACTGATACTAACCATTGCTTTTTCTTTATTGTTCATGGTTACGTTTCTTCTTTACTTACCTAGCTTCATTGCTTTAAAATTGTAAAACAAAATAATTCAGTTTTCTGTCTGACTTTGCAAATGGCATTGAAGTAAAATTCTTAACGCGGTTGTTCAACAATTTTGAAACGAGAGAGTTTGGTTGCCATGTTCATGGGTTTAGAGGAACATAACTAAGATTGTTATGCATAAATTTGTCTTATCCTTTGATGGAAAACAAGCAGTAAAGAGAATGATGTCAATGGATATTAAAAGTACTTATATGACAACTTCTGAACTAAGAAAACATTTATTGAAACTAGTACAACTAAAACAATAGAATATTGAGTATATGTAGGTCCACATATGTTATAAGCTGAACAGTACCGTTATTGTCTTTGTTGTTTTACTACCCGGATATCTGACTGTTAGGAGTGTCTATAATAATCATAGGGTGGCCCTTGTAAGCATTCACCTCTTCAGTAGGTTTATTTATTTATTTTTGACTTCTTATTAACGTTTCGAAAATGTTCGTTCCTTTTGTTTTCCTTGTATATAAAGGAGAATCGAATGTTGTTTGGGTATGAGAAGCGAAATTATAAAGTAGATCAGTTTCTATGAATATGATCATTACATTTAAGTCTCAAAGGTAAGAAAACACAAATAAATGTTGTAACCCTAAAGAAAAAGTTAAATATTGTTATGTATTTTAAATTTGTTGCAATGTTCCATGTAACCTTATTCAAAGAAGTTCACTTTTAAGGTTTGCAAAATATATGACGTATTAAAAAAGAAGAAGAAGAAAAAAAAATAGATTCTGAATCTAGCATGCAATTGAAGATATTGAGCTTGTAATTTCTATTCCTTTACTACTTTTGAATTGCCTAACCAATACGTAATTATTACTAATTGTCTTGAATTGATTTTAAAATACCTTTGCTCTTTTAATTAATTAATTAAAAGTTTATTTATTTTTTTTTTCATTAATTATTGTATTATAATAGAACTCAGTGTTTTTGTTAAAAAATTTTTACCATTTTTTATTATAGTATTATTATTGTATTTTAATTTCGAAATTAAAACAGAAAAGTTAGGAAAACAGTTTTATTATTATTATTATTATTATTATTATTATTATTATTATTATTATTATTATTATTATTATTATTATTATTATTATTATTATGTTAGTTTTCAAAATAACAGGAAGGTGTGGAAATCTCATTATTATCATCATTTATTTATTTATTTAATTTTTATTCAGATCGAAAAGCCAGTTACAGAAGGGTTATCCCACAGCACTCCGTGATAAATGGGAGATTGACAGGTCTTCCTTGAAGTTTGTTCGTAAATTAGGGCATGGTCAGTTTGGTGAAGTATGGGAAGGTTTGTGGAACAGCACAACTCCTGTCGCAATTAAAACGCTCAAACCAGGTTTGTTTTTTTTGTGTTTTAAATTTACTTACTTTTTTTAATGTATATTTGTATTAATATTAAAGTTTTTTGGATTTTTGTTACGTGTTATTAAAATGGTTTTAATACTATAAAGATTGAGGGTGTATACTTTTTTTTTTTTTTTTTTTTTTTCTTTTGTATTTCTATAATAATAATAATAATAATAATAATAATAATAATAATAATAATAATAATAATAATAATAATATAGTATTACACTGAAAACTGAATTTTCTTCACATGGATTTTTTTTTGTTTTGTTTTCAATGTGTTAAAATTTTTTTTTCATAAATCTTCAGTTTTATTAATTTACTGTTTTGAGTATGTTTATTTTTCATTTTGAAATTGCATTAAATCTTAAAAGTGAATATAAGAGTATATTGAGTTACGTTTCAAATTATCATTATTAAGGACTCTGAGCTACAACTTCATATTTAATTTGAATTTGACAAAAACTTTCACTGCATTGAACGTTGTAGAGATTTTACAAATTATGTTAATTCTTTATATAAAATGTTTCGGTCTTAGACACTTTGAACAACTTTAACCAACATAATACAGTTTTGACTCAGAAAAGTTTTATGTCGGTGTTTCAAAACATAATTTTTTTCATGATTGGGAAAAATGCTTCATGTTTGATTTCACACATTTTAAGTTTTCGGTGTGGAGAGAAATGTCTTAATTTTTTTTCACTGTTTGTGAGTTGTAGTTTATAATTATACAGGTTGGGTTTTCTTATATTTATCTGTTGTGAAACTTCTATGTTGATCATATTCTCCCTTTTATTCAGCGTACCCCTTTATCACTGGTTGTATAATTACCATACTTTGCTTATGGTGCTTGGCATCAAACTCTTCTCAGTTAAGGATGCTAATCTTTCAACACTCACTCATTTTATTCGTAAACTTACTTACTTCAACTACTGTTGATCAAGTTGAACAATCACTAGTTTTGCTTCCATTTCAATCATTCTCGAGAAATTTATTTTTCTCACTTCCAAAAGATATTGGATTTATATGACATTCTCCTACCAAAATTCTGTTAACACTATCACCTCAGATCCTTCATCCTTTTATATAAAGCATAAAAAATTATTTGTATCACAAATGTTTTTATTTTTTATTTTTTATTATTTTACTTGAAAACTATTTATAATTTTACCCCATTTTCTTTTATTTTTATTTTAGTTTAAATTTTTTTTTTAATCGTAATTTTTTTTCTCCATTGAACTTTTTTTTTTTTTTTTTTTTAAATTAACTTTTATCCCTCTTTAGATCTATCTATCCAGTCCAATTCTTGGCATCGTCGACATCGTTCTAAAGTTTATAAGGTTAAGGCTAAAGGTACTAAAATCAAAAGTGAGATAATATTTTGATCATATGTATATATATATATGGCTAGTCATGGGCGTAGTGTGCCAAAATTACCTTGAAGAATAACTTAATTGAGGGGTAGAGGGTGGATGGAAAACTATCTATGATAAAAATGGGTTAAAAAGTAAATTTAGAACTTTTTTTTCTTGTAATTTGTTAAAAGTTCATGAAAAATTCAAGATTGGTGGGGAGGGACCCTGACACTCTTAACCCCCCATAACCCTACGCCCATGTAGCTAGTATATATCTGCCCTAGTTTAGCCACAAAAAAATTAGTACCTAGTACATAGAGGCTCCAATCAATTGCTTTATTTTTTCGCAACGCGTTTCAGCTCAGCTTCGTTTTTCATTGATTTTGACACTTGATTTTTGCTCTTTTGTGTTTTTAAGAGTTTGGCTTTTTAAATTTTCTGTACATAACTAAAATAATAATAATAATTATTATTATTTCTTATTATGATTATTATATTATTATTATTATTATTATTATTATTATTATTATTATTATTTATGAAAATGGAATTTGGAAAAAAAAATATTTTGGGGGGCGCGACGTACAGTTGCTCCTTTTTTTGGGGGGGGGAGGGAAAGGGGAATACTGTATTAAATTTAGAAGATAAATTGGTGGTTAAAATTATTCTCCAAACTTGGCTTGGGGTGTAACCCCTTAGTCGTGTGTTTTAGAGTCTTCAGAGTCTAAGTTTTTAAGTGGCTGGAGACCTTTTTTTTTTTTAAGTTCTTATCTATATTATTGGTATTAAGAGTTGGCTTATATGCTAACTCCTTTTGTCAAGGGATCAGTATTTTAAATACTGTAGAGAAATTTTTATATTTTATTTTAATTGTTTAGTTCTTTAATTATTATTATTATTATTATTATTAATTATTATTATTATTATTATTATTATTATTATTATTATTATTATTATTAATTATTATTAATTGATCGATTGTGAATGATATCTTGTCTCAGCAATTCAAAGCATAAGCGCATGTAATTTATACCCTTGATTTGCCAAATTTGATTATTATTATTATTATTATTATTATTATTATTATTATTATTATTATTATTATTATTATTATTATTATTATCATCATCAACAGAAGCAGTTATTAAAAATGTCAAAGTTTTTCAGAGATTATTGTGAAGTTGGCAAGTTTGATATATATATATATATATATATATATATATATATATATATATATATATATATATATATATATATATATATATATATATATATATATATATATATATATATATATATATATATATATATATATATATATATATACTGAATTGCAACTTATCTAAAAATTAAAAAGGTTACCAGAATATTTAAGCCCTCCAAAGGATTTCACATTTGATCTAAAAAAGCAGATGCTTGTGAATTGATATTATTTTATGATGGTATTAATATTAATGTCTTCAAATTTTGCTGTTGGGCAACTGGGACTTTCTTTTGACTGAATTTTGTCCTTTTGGCTTATAATTTGAATTGAAAAATTTATCATTTGTTGTGCTTTATCATCAGAAGGGTTTGAATAGCATCCAGGTCTTACTAAAGGTACACCTTGAAGACAACTCAGGTCGTATAAAATAGATTCATTCTTCTTTTTCAGAAATTACCTGAAAAACTAGACGTTTCATTTATCTCTACAAAAAAAAAAAAAAAAAAAAAAAAAAACCGGTATCTGGACAAGTTAGTGTAGATCAAAAAGACGACAATTTGCAAAATTTACACTCGCTCTCAGGCCCCAGATATGGGCTTTTAGATATCAAAGTTACAGTTATAAGTTAATTAATAAAATTTGCTGACAACAAAACTTGATGTGTGAGAAGCGAGATAGAATCATGAGAGGCTGAGCCACTTGCCACACTTCCAACGTCAGCTTGTATGAAATTTAGTCCTTCTTTGAAAATCAGGGTTATTTCCAAGGAACTATGTTGACAACCTTCCGTAACATGGAAAAAGAGTGTCCAGGAATATCTTAATGCTAATTGGCGATCACTTTCAACACTTACTGTGATGTCAGCACGATTCTCAGTGACCAGTAATTTGATATCTCTAAGCGCATATTTATGGCAGCGAACAAGTGGAACACGCTGAAGTATCTTCAGAGCATTGATTTTAAAAATTTGAATATGTAAGAAGATGGACAAACATACAAAATTGTAGTACTTTAAATTTAGAGTTTTTAAATTGTGATACAGAAACATATCTTTTCTCTAATTTCTGGGATAATTCGATTTCGTCTTGGAGACTATATTTTTAACCCCTACAACTAAACCCTCTCCTTGAATTGGGCTCTGCCCATGAGCGGTAGTGATATGTGTTAAAAAAATAAAATAAATAAATTAAAAAAAAAAACAGGCTATCACTCTAAATTGAGGGTGGAGCAGAGATATTTATCAGCGAATATACGTAAATTAATCGTCAAGATAGTCGGCAGAAAATTGATAGATGACGATTAATCGTCTCATCATTATATATATATATATATATATATATATATATATATATATATATATATATATATATATATATATATATATATATATATATATATATATATATATATATATATATATATATATATATATATATATATATATGCTGCAAATTTAGGACAAGAAAAATACATTTCTTATTCTGTATTTTCATTTGCTTCCTTAGACTCCAACCATTGTATTTAATTACATGTAAAAGAACAGCTGATGTGGAAGATTGCTCACAATTTATTATGGCAAGATAAAGGAAGTTATCAGGATAGTTTAATGGTTCCAGCTATACCATTGTGGTATCATTGAATAATGTGTTATTTAAAGTATTTGTTAAATGTAAATATAGAAACAATGTTTAACTGAACATTTTTTCGTTCATGGTAAATTTATTAAAAACAAAAAGTGAACTTTTTGGTCAAATAATTTATTCTATCTTTTTCGTAAATTTGTATGTTGTTGTAATATGATGAAAATTTAAAGTAAACGTAGAAGATGTTTTTAAAATGAAAAACTATTCGGTACTTTTTTGCTCCAAGACAATAGACAAATTAAAGTGGTATAAATCTGCTTGATGATTATTAATTGTATAAGAGCAAATTGGTCGGCATATAATTTATTATAAATTCCTATCATTCCCATTACATGCCTCCAGAAGTGAAGGCGTTCTCTTTAGGTGAAATTAGCAGAATATTATTTTAAGATATTTTTAACTAGATCCAAAATTATAGTTGGTACATTTATATTAATTCTTTCTTCATTTCACCAAATTTGCTTCCAACTTTGACTATCCCACAGTCCTGATATTAATCCCGAGTTAAAGTAAAATATTTTGGCATGTAGTGAAACTTTATTTTTCCATTTATTTTCTGGCTGAAATTTTCTTTGAAAATTGGACTTTTGCATTAGGGACTTAGGGTTTTAATGGATTGTAAAAGCAAATATGCATGGAGTTTGTAATCCCTCGAAGAATATAGGAACGAACCTCTCGTCTCCTTTTAATTACCCAGAGCATATAGGGATGAAGTTTATATGCCCAGATTACACCTACAGAGCATATTGAAATGAAGTTTCTTTGACCCTATAAAATTTTTAAGAATATGCGAGTGAGGATCTTATGCCCATAAAGATGCATAGAGTATGAGTGAAGTTCTCATTTCTACATACCTCCTTATGTATATCTTAATATAAAAGTTGTAATTAATTTTTTTTAAACTCTAGTACAAAAATATATGAAAATGTTTTTTCTATATAAGTAATATAAGATATATATTTTTTTTATATTTTATACCCCTTTCATATACAGCCTAAATTTGAAGATTTCTTTCAAACTTTAAAGGGAATATCATTTTTTAAGATTCGTTTATTATAATACATGATTTGTGAATTGATTGTTTATGGGTAATTCCGCAAATATAATGTTATTTTATTTTTTTATTTTTTAAATTTAGGAACAATGGATCCAAAAGATTTCTTAACTGAAGCTCAAATAATGAAGAAATTGAGGCATCCAAAGTTGATTCAGTTGTACGCAGTTTGTACCCTCGAGGAACCCATCTACATTATAACAGAATTAATGAAGAACGGCTCTCTACTTGAGTATCTGCAAGGTAAGAAATAAAGAATGATCTTATTTATTAAAAAAAATATATATTTATTTGTTATAACAGCATAAGTTTGTTCGGATAATAAATGCTTGAATTATTATTGTTTCACATTTATGAACTTTTTATTTCTTCCTAAGGCAAAGGCAGAAATCTTAAACTGCAACACTTAATCGATATGGCGGCCCAAATCGCGTCAGGAATGGCATACTTAGAATCTCAGAAATTACATCCACAGAGATTTGGCAGCGAGAAACGTTCTTGTGGGAGACAACAACATTGTCAAAATAGCAGATTTTGGCTTGGCGAGGTTGATCAAGGTTTGTGGCAATTTCTTTTTATTAAGACCAAACATTGAAATTTTTAATTAATTTAGTTAGTGTAGTGTGTAGGGATTGTAATTTTTATAAATAATGTATTTCCATTCCCACTCTAGTTTTTTTTTAAAATAAATAATTGCGAAATATGATACTAAATAATGATACACCATATTGCTTACTGTTTTGTTGTATTTGTTTTCAAAATTTTAGTTTTTGAATCTTTGGCAATACTGTAGAATGTAGAGCATCTTGATTGCTTTATTAATGTTGAATAAGAGAAATACTTCTTTTAATTTTTCTTCCCCCCCCCCTCCCCCTCTGTGATCTGTGATATAAAAATCATAAAATTCTTAACATAATTCACTAGAGTTAAAATTTTGTTTTGTTCACTCTTGTAATTAATTCGGTATTAATATTGTAATTTTTATTATTACAAACAGGAAGATGAATATGAAGCAAGAGTAGGAGCAAGGTTCCCCATCAAGTGGACTGCTCCTGAAGCAGCCAATTATTCAAAATTCTCAATTAAATCTGACGTTTGGTCCTTTGGTATTCTGTTGACAGAACTTATTACTTATGGACGCATTCCTTATCCTGGTAAGACTACTTGTATTTGATATGAATAAGTTGGAAGTGGTGTTTTGTTGTTGAGGAGTACATGGAACGATTTTTATGAATTTTAAGATTGACTTGAATTTTAAAAAATGATGAAACGTAAGGAATTTCTTCCTTTCAAGTTTTATTCATATTTTTTTTAAATGCATAAATGCTTATTCCCAAGGTGTCTTACTATCAGAATTCTTTTTGTTCTTATCCACTTCTTGTAATTGTCAATGTCTGGATTCCTGCTTTTACTCTGCTCAAGATATTATAATAGGATTATGTTGCATAAAAATGTTTATTTTAACTGTAGGGATTTTGTTAGAGATCATGTGGTTTTAAAAAATTTTTATGGGCATTATCGTTAAATCAATGGACTGAGGTTTTTTACTTTATAAAAGAAGTTAAATTTTTTTTATTTTTATTTTTTCTAACCTAGATATCACTTAATTGTCTATTTTTATAATTTTTACAATATTAAGAAAGGAATTATCCCAAATAGTAAATTTTTTAGCTTAATGCCTTTTGAAACTGGGTTGGTATTTATTCCTTTCTTGTAGCTTAATTACCTTGTTCTAGTTTTTGCTTCGAGAAAGTACCTTAACATTTAAAAAGTAGAATGAGAACATTTTATTTTTTAAGATGTTAAGGAAATATATATAAGAATTCAGGATCGTTAAATAGTACATTATTTCACAGTGCTAATTAAGCTTATTTATATTTACGATTGGATCAAGTTTCAAGTCAAATTCATGTACAAGATCTAACATCACATCACATATTATACACAAATGTTAAATTTGCAAGGAGAAAAACACCATTCATTACTTTCCAGGTCAATTTAAATTTGTGTTTATAACAGTTTTTAACTAAATAATTAGTGTTTTAGTTTTTAATTTTTATTATTATTATTATTTGTTTTACATTCTTTGTCACCTATATTGTTTTTCGTGGGAGATAATATAACATAGATTCATTTAATGTTTTTTTTATTTTATTTCTAACCAGGAATGACAAATGCTGAAGTTTTGCATCAAGTTGAACAAGGTTATAGAATGCAATCTCCTCCCGGTTGCCCCCCAGCTCTCTACGATATAATGTTAGAGTGTTGGCATAAGGATCCGATGAAGAGGCCGACGTTCGAGACTCTTCAGTGGAAACTAGAGGACTTCTTCACCCTTGACGGTTCCGAATACAAAGAAGCCACAGTGGCTTACTGATAGAGATCCAAGAGGGCGGAACTAAGATCTCCGCCCTCGGGCATTTTTGCCCAGTCTTTTTTACTTCTGTAGTAAGAGGTAATAAAGCTTTCTAAAAATATTGATTTAACATCGATTATTTTTGGATGGGGATCGATAATATCGATTCATCGATTGTCAGCTTAAGAAAAACAAGAATTTGCTTCATTGAATGAAATTCCTTCAGAACCTTTCGCCAAATTTTAAGTAAGATTTTTTTTTCCTTTTTTTTTTATTAATATATATATTTCATATTAATATTAGAAAAAAAAAAAAAAAAAAAAAAATAATTTATATATATATATATATATATATATATATATATATATATATATATATATATATATATATATATATATATATATATATATATATATATATATATATATATATATATATATATATATATATATATATATATATAATAAAATCGAACAATGTATTTATTTATCTATTTGTATTTCCATCTATTGCTCTTACCTCATTTTTACAAGTATATTTACCCGTATTCTTGTCTGTTTATTTTCATGTATTTATGTATTGCACCAAGTCTTTGAGCACTGTTTCTGTCTGTTTCTTTCTGTTCGTTTGTCCCTCTGTTCATCAATTAGTTTCCTGCCTTTTATATTAATTTTACCTCATAATAATTTTTCTCTCTATTTTAGTCTAATACAACTGATGAAATACCAAGGTGTCTAAATAATAGTAATGATAATGGTAGAAATAAATTTACCAGAGGGAAATGCATTATTAATTAAGGTAGTGTCTTAAATGTATAAATTAAAGCTAGTGTGAATTGAGTTTCGGAAAGGTCATGGTTT